>PVHY01022419.1:0-22421 GCA_004024945.1 Uropsilus gracilis
CACCATGCTGGTTTCCCTGGACTGTTCTCAACATCTCTGATCAGCACCCAAGAAGCAAACAGGCCACGGATATTATCTTAGAGCACTTAGTTGTAAATCCTCCTGCTTAATATAGTTGACTGAATTAGATAATCAATTAATGCATAAGCCGCGCTGCTCCAGACTGATACATATGCCAACACAGCAAGGATCTGGGAAAGCACAAGGGAAATAAAGACCACAGAGCGCCTTGGTCTGCACGGTGGGGGTGCTCACTCTAAGCACAGCACAAGTTCAGCAAACATCTGCTGATTCAGAATATGATCAACCAGGGGACTCAAAATAAGCAGAAAGGTTTCTTGGCATTGTGAAAGAACAGCCTATGCTCTTAAGCACAAGATGCTCAAACCTTCAAGCATCTTCAACTGTCTGTGAGTCCAAAGAAGGCCCCTGACGACCACCGCCACCCTATAGGGTGTTTATGTTCCGACTTTATGAAAATGTGTTCTAAGTGTGTGGTCTCTGGGGAAGCTCTGAATTCATGTAGATAATCTGTCGTCCAAAGAATCCACCTCTCAGTGATTCCAGGGGAATGGGGAGACAAGCATGGGGTTTAAGCTCAGAAAGATGTGGCTGTGAGAGTGAAATAAAAGAGAGTATAAAAACTAGTATTCAAATGCCAGGAATAATTACTGTCTTTCATAGCAAACCCTCCCAGGTTGGTGTTCTCTCATTCCCTCCCCTCTCTCCTTCCCTCCCTTTCTCATCCCTAGGGTGCATAATAATATTCATGATAACTATGACTCATAGAAATTACATCTCTCCATTAGTTCTTCTTACAGGATAAATTTTATTGAAATCCATTAAAATATCTTAAGAAACATGCCTACTTTAGAAATATCATTAATCACTATTTTATATCAAGATGTTGGTTGAAGGGGGGAATAAAGTTAGATTTCCAGCTATCTTGTGATACTGTTTAATAAGGTGAATTTCATTAGATTTAGGCCACTCCTTCCAAACTGTCAACAAAAAGAAAGACAGGAAAAGTCAGACAATCACAATGTATTCAGTAATTAAGTCAAAATAAAGATCTCCCTATGCTTACAAAGGCTGTAATAGGTGAGGAAGAGTGTTTGGTCCACAAACTCAATATCCATCCAATGACAAGTTTATACTCTTTTATCTCAAGGGATGGGACTGTTTCTAATAATTTCCTTATTATTGCTTGAGTTCTTATGGAATAGGTAAATGAGGGGGGAGGGAGAGGGATGGAAGGGAGTGAGAGAGAGAGGAAGAGAGAGAGAACACAAACACAGAGATGGATTCCATTCAGATAGATTTTCCTCCTGTGCATACAAGACATGAGACAAAAGGGACTTAAGAATTAAAAGCTATGCAATAGTACTGATTTAGGAGGAACTTAAAAGACAATTGAACCCACCTTCATATTGTTCAAAAATAAGACACACAACAAGCACACGGACATGTGCTCAAGATCGCTAATCATCGGGGAAATGCAAATCAAACCCACAATGAGCTATCACCGCACACCTGTTAGCATGGATTTCCTCAAAAAGAAGCGATAATAAGCGCTGACATGGATGGGGAGAACAGGGAACCTGCGCACTGCTGGAGGGGATGTAAATTGATACTGACATTGTCAAAAACAATATGGAAGCTCCTCAAGAAATCAAAGGTGGAACTTCCGGACGATCCAAGCTTTCCACTTGCGAGAGCAACTTCCAGGGAGATGAAGAGATCTTGCTAAATACCAGACTCTCCACAAAGCACTGAGCATGGATGGATTCCTCCAACAATTCTCACACTGAAACAGCCAGTGGGTGTCCTGGTATCCCAGGTGAAGAAACTGAGGTCTAGAGAGTTCCTAGCAGTTGCCCATCAACCACAGCAGCTTTGCACCAGGCAACCTGGCGGCAGCTAAAATCTCTAATCTAAAATCACTCTAATCTAAAATCTGTTCATAGCATGCCTGGACCAAGAAAGAGTTCAACAAAATTCAGTAGCTTTTTGTTCTTGAGCTGCCTCCTCTCTGCTCCCCTATTCAGAAAGGATGATGGTGAGTGTCTTGGGGTAAGAACGGTGGGTGACCCCCAGGAACTGAAAGGATGTGAAATATATATAAACTAAAAATTAATTAATTAATTTTAAAAAAAGAATAACCAAATTCCCAAGTCTTCATGTCAGGTTTGTGCAAGAAGTTTTCATTATAGTTTCTTATTTAATCTTCCCATTAATGCTGCAAGCTACATCCTGTTAGTTCATTGCATGTACGGGGAAGACAAGGCTGAAAAAGCCTGGCTGCTCCTCAGGACACCAGCGTGGAAGTTCAAATCTGCCCAACTCAGAGGTCTACACCACACTGACAAGCTGCTGTGACTACAGCATCTAAATGGAAGAGATCGTGCCCACCTCCGCCATGTCTTAGAAGTCACACCTCTCGGCATCTCTGGGCACGTGGACCATCTGAAGATCTTATTAAGTGCAAAATTGGAGGCAGTAGGTACTTGGTGGGAACTGAATTCTGCATTCTTAACACTCCCTGGTCCCAGGTGATGCCCTGGTGGCTGGTATGTGGACAACACCGTGAATAGCCAGGACTTGTGAGAACCCTCCAGCCCCTTTGCAGTTTCTCACATTTGGCCACTTGAGATTCAAGAGGCATCTAAGGTGGTAGAATTGAGAGTAGGAATTGGTTTCTCTTTCTTGAGCTGTTTGGAGTCAGATTTTCCAAATCACCAAAAGTCAGTCTCACCACTGAGTCACACACACACATGAGACACACACACCTCTTTTAAATTCGTATCTTTTTGTCATTTGGTTAACTGCACACATGTGATATTAAACCATCCCAAAATCAAATGAACATACTCAAATTGTTGCTATTTAAATTGAAAAGGATAATTTAAGTTAAATGGAAAATCTAAATTTCAAAGGAGAACTTAAATTTTTTTTTTGCTTGTTTATTTGTTTTTGAGACTAGGTCTCACTATGTTGCCCAGGGAACCTTGCAGACTATCATTGACCAGGACACCCTGGACTCAAGCGCACCCCAGCCTCAGCCTCCCAGGTAGCTGGGATTACAGGCACACCACATCCAGCTATTTTTTGAGACTAGGTCTTACTATGTTGCCCCAGGCAGGTCTTGAACCCGTGAACTCGAGCGATTCCCAGTCTCAGCCTCCCATCCTAGGCTGGGATTAAAGCCACGCAGCACCACAGCTGGCTTAATTTAAAATAGTTCATTTAAAAGGAGAATGCCACCATAAGGCAAAATGCAGTAGAGGCACCAGCAAATACTGGTAAATAATGATGTAGGGGTGATGATGAGCCTGATGACATTGGCTGTATATAGTTAAATCTATCACAACACAGTCCCTTGATACTCAAATTTAATCCTAGCAGAAGTTTTGAAGTTTTAGGGATCTGTGGTATAGTCATCCCTCTTGCTACCCATGACTGCACAGTTGTGTTGTCTCCCACTCATCCTCTTCTCCACAGATGTTCCTTCTGCAAGACTCAGACTCCTTGGCTCAACTCTCCTGGTCTTTCAGATCCTTGATCATACACTCATGCTAACTTTGGGCACTTCCACTATGTTTCTCCCTTTCCTTGAATTCTCTTCTCCTATCTGTGAGGCCCTGAAGGTTCTCCTGTCTCTATCCAGATTTTCCCTCTAGAGGGAAGGGTTTGTGGTTACAACACACTCATTGACCTTGTTCACAGTTTAAGGACTTTGACTCCATATCCCAATCTCTCCAGCTGGGTCAACACTTCCTGGAGAATTCAGGTTAAAGAAGGAAGAGAGCAAGGTCAAGGAATTCAAAATGGCTGATAACCCAAAGCCAACTTACAAAAGCTACAAACATGACCTCCATCATCATTCAGCCAAGGATTTCCTCCATGAATGAGGAGGGGAGGAATGTGCATAAGAGATCAAGATGACAGTTCATGGATGACATGGTATTGGGAGAACCTCAGGGTACACAATGATGTCGAATCTATGTGTGTGATCAATAAAAAAAAAGAAAAAAGAGGTAGCTCCAGTGAGGCAAAGTGCACTCACAATATTCCATTTATATATCCCAAATATATTCCATTTATATAAGCTGGCTGCCACAACATTGATAGAATAAGCACTAGGTAGGCACCACTGCCAACAAGTTCTTATATATAAGATTCAACACACATCTCTCCTTGATCACCGGTCAAACGCTCCAATGTTCTCCATTATAGGCCTCTGAAGAAACTTTCCCTGGACTCCCCTCCAGTGATTTTGTCTTTCTTGTGATCATGAAAATGGCAAGACTGCACCATCGCTTCCTCTTTATCATGCTGGAGCCTCCCAATATCTCTGACAACGTTTTAGTCTTGCTGACCAAGCTATAGCTTCCCCACTCTGCCGAGTCAATACATACCGTTTATAGTAACGAAACAGAATACACAAAACACTCCTTGGCATTCAAAATCTTTCCCACTTATAACTTACTGGTAAGCAATAGCAATTATTATCAGCAATATGTGCTAGGCACTATTCTATACATTTTATAGATACTAATTTATCAAACATCAGCTTAACACTAGTAGTGGGTGTTCTCATCTTCCCTGTTGCAGAGAGGATGAAATTCAGGTGGAAAAAAGTGACATGATTTGTCCTGGGTAGTGTGAAAAGTAAGTCACAGAGCCTGGGTCAGAGTTTGAAGAGAGCATGCTACTATCTGGACCACACAATCTTAAATCACAGTATAGGGTTACTTTCATTGCAGGCTCTATCACCACACATATTACTTAACACAACGGCTGCACTGCCTATTGTTGAATAATGTCCTCTCATTTTAACTCATTTCATTGCTGATCAGTACATTTCAGCACATATCATTTCAAATCACCATGGAAATTCTAAGAAAAAAAAAATAGGATGCTATGAGAGAGAGCAGCAATAGGTATCTCATTTCCATAGGCAAGCAGGGAAAACACTCTCAAGGCTGAAACTCAAGCTGGGGCATGAAAGATGAAAAGGGTCCCAGCAGATGGGACCCATAGTGGAAGAATGTTCTAAGAAACGAAGAAGAGCATGGTCAGATCCCAGGTGTAGGAAAGTAACTGGCACATTCATGGACTGGATCTGAAACCATGTGGCTGGAGCACAGGAAGAGGAAAGTGGTGGCTGTGTTGGCAAGTCTTGCGAGGAATCTGACTGCGGGTAGAGATTAGTAACCAGGGAGAGGTGGGGTATGAGGAATTGGCAAGTCTGGTGGGCACTTGGCTGGTTTAGGAGTCATTGTTTAGAGAAGAGGCTTCAGTGCTGAACAGAGAGGGAAATTGTAATCAGGTCAAAGGGGCAAAAGCTGCCAACCAACAAGCCACAGGAAAAAAAAAAAACTCAAAAAGCAGCTTCTGCCTCCTGGGTTCCCTCACCTGCACGTAGCAGTTGCCACTCAAATGCAGTTCAACAACAGGGTTTTATTTACAAGGAAATTAACCAGGAAAACAAAATGTCCTCACAGCCACAAGTGGCCAGTTATCTTACCCCAGTCACCATTTTCAGTCCCCAAAGTCCCAAAGACACATGTCCAAGATGGTGCCTTTGCCCCCTCCAAACCTGAGGCAGGCACTCAGCAAAGTCCAGTCTTTCTCCAGCGTCTTCTCTTTGCTTCTTCTCCAGTGTTTTGAGATGCTCCGCTTCTCCAAGGTGCTTCAGATTTCTTCCACAATTGCTGAAGCACAGCTCAGTTTTCCAAATCCTTGGCCATCTCCAGGTACCAGCTCACTATGCCACCTTGCTGTGGTGCCACACTCTCCACACTGGTCACTCTTCTGCTGGTCACCATGGCTCCTTGAAACCTCCAGCTCACTCTTCCAGGGGGCTTACCCTGGCCAAGCCACACGGGCCCGTTCTCTCAGTCCACCATTCTCATCTCTTTTTTTTTTCCTTCCTTTTCTTTTTTGCTCCCTCCTTTTATCTCCACCCTCTCTTCCCACTTCCCATTTTCTCTCAAAGTTCTTTCAGACTCCGACCACCAGGGTATTGTGGCACCTATTCAATTTTCAACTGTGTCACTACTCTGTATCAAAACGGGGTTCTACTAAAAACTCACTAGTGACCCCCATGGACCCGTGTTTCAGAGGAAAATTAATTCCAGCTGCTGTGGTCCTTGAAGGAAACTCACCAGCTTCCCTGGGAAGTTCCAGAAAGGAGGGCAGAACAAAAGGGTGAAAGTGGAAAAAAGAAATGAAGGAATCCCTCAACCTTTAAAGCAAACTTTATTTTTCTTTCCAGATTCCCCTCCCATGGTTTTGTTTTCCCCCATCACTCAATAACACAAGTCCACTGAATGGACTCACAGGGTCCCACGTGACAATGCTGCTCATTTGGCAGATGCCAACACAAAGGATTAGACTTGGGGAAATCACACAGCCAGCATCACAGGGGATTGCTGTTTCTGCCCTTCTACCTGTGGAACCACTCAGGACTCTGTAGGGAAGAGGGCAGAGAAACATCACTACTTCCAGCATACACCACCCCCTTATTCAGGCAACCTTGTAAAGCCGAGGCTATTGCTCCTCTTTCTTTTATACTGGAAGCGTCAGGAGCCTCTCCGACCATTTATTTGATAGAGAGGCTGCTAAATGTTACAGCAAATGGCCACATCAATCTGGGTAACCGCTGAGTGTTGGTGTCTGCTGAAACCCTAAGAACTCACCAACCTGCAAGGAAAAGTTATCCTAACCTCCAGATCAGGGTCTACAGGAATACAGAACAGGCTGGAGGTTGGGGGTGCTCCGTCTTAGCCCTGACTGCCGCCGGTGTGTGTGACCTGATGAAATCACTCAGTCTCCTGGGGTGACTTTTACTAGAGGGAAAGGAGACAAATACAAATAGCCCCATATGTGAGCACACAGACTTTAGCTCCTGTGCACTGGTCCGGGCTTGTGAGAGAGGTCTTGCACCTCTATCATTGCTATGCAAACACCACAAAATGTTGTGCAACAATAAGAAGCTTCTATACTGCAAAAAGAACAATAACCAAAACAAAAAGAAACACAAGCAAATGGGAAAAAGTGTTTGCTCTCCACACAAGTGATAAGGGTCTGATAACAAAGACCCACAAAGAAATCACACAACTTAGCGAAAACAAAGCAAAAAGCCCAGTCAAAAAAAAAAAAATGGGGCGAACTAAAAAGATACTTCTTCAAAGAGGAAATACCAATAGCCAACAGGTATATGAAAAATTGTTCAGCATCACTAATAATCAGGGAAATACAAATCAAAACCACAGTGAGATACCATCTTACACCAGTAAGAATGGCCCATATCAAAAGAACAGGCAACAATAAGTGCTGGTGTGAATGCCGAGAGAAAGGGACATTTTTACACTGCTGGTGGGGATGCAAACTGGCCCAGCCACTATGGAAAGCTGTGGGGAGGGCCCTCAAACTACTGAAAATGAAACTACCATTTGATCCAGCAATCCCACTTCTGGGGATCTACCCAAAGGACACCAACACACTCATTCAAAAAGATACCTGTACTTGGATGTTTATTGCAGCACTGTTTACAATTATCAGGATATGGAAGCAACCCAAATGCCCCCAAACTGATGTACGGTTGAAAAGACGTGGTACATTTACACAATGGAATATTATTCTGCCATCAAAACTGACAAGTGTGAAGCATTTGTGAGAACATGGATGGGCCTAGAGGGAATCCTATTAGCAGAAGTAAGTCAGAAAGAAAAAGACAGAAACCAGATGGTCTCGCATATAGATGGGCTATAGGAATAACAATCAAAAGGACAAGAAAAACCCAAAGTAAGCCAACAGTGTAGCAAAAAGTGGTCTCTGAAGGTTTGGCTCAGAATCGGTATGCACTTCCTCTCGCCTTATTCTACTCACCTCAAAAGCTCCAAACCCAAAGTGAGGGAGCAGAGAGAGAGAATCCATCCCTTTGGGGTGACACCCCTACTCAGGTCACCTGGAACGGGGCCCCCACAGAGTGGGGAGCCAAGGGATGGCTGCACCTGCTCATGGCCACAGAGGCCTGGATCTCCACGTGACCATTCCCCCCCCTGAGGTCCCCACTATGCCTTTGTTCTTGTCCCCAACCTAGGATGAGCCCCCAGACCCCTATCCAAACTCTACCTGCTCTCCAAGTCACAGGCCAGCAAGCCCCCTCCAGCTGGAAGCCTCCTCCAGCCCACAGGTGACCCGTGGACTGTTCCAGCACCTAGTCACAAGTCTGTGCCTCCCCTCTCTGGCCAGCTAGGGGCCACCACTCTTTTGGTGCCCACGACACTGGCCCCACCACTGAAACCCAAGCAACCCTGCTGGTCAGGGACTAGGGGGTGTGGGACGGAGAGGCTGTCTCCACATAACCACCCCACCCTGCACCCTGGAGGCACTCAGTGCAGCGGTTCCCACGGGTCGTGGAGCAGGGTTCACTGAGGCAGCCATATCACCATACCACTTCGCAGACACCCCCACTTGTCCTGGCCCTCCTCCTGCGAGCCCAGGCCAACCCACAGAGGGGAACTGGGGGCAGACATCACAGGGCCCTTCCAGAAGAGTGTGATTCTCTCCATCAGCCACAACACCCCAAAACTTCCCGGAGGAAGAACCCCTCTGCAAAATCCAACAGTGAACCAAGATAATAGTGGGTCACAGGTCAAGATGCTGGACCCCAGCTTGGATGACCCAACCCGGCCCGACAACAGATGAAATGTTTTGAAAGGGAGTAAATGAACTTGAAGAGGAAAAGGAGGAAATAAGCAGGTGAGGTCAGAGAGCAACGAGACCGCAGAATGACTGGCAGCGCAGCCTTCATCGTGCTGAGGGGGCGGGTCCAGATCCAGTGCTGTGATCAGATCCAGTGTGGCTCCTGCCACAGAGCCTATGGGGGGGTGCCTTTGTCCCACCCCTGGACCTTTCTTAGCCGCCTCCAAGGCCTCTCACCTGCAGGGCCAGGTCTGGGGGCATCAAATACCATCTGACCCCACCTTGGTCCTTCTCACCTTACAGGATAACTAAGGTGGTGGGGAAACCCCAGGGTAGACAAGGATGTAAAAAAATATATGTGGTCATGTTTTTTTTAATTTGATTGAACATGTATATGTATATATGTATATAAAATATATATTGTATATTAATTTATTTTGCAACCAAACATTATTTACTATCATCACTCTTGTGTTTCTATCAATTATGTTCATTTTTTTAAACATTTTTATTTTTTAATTTGATTGCACATGTATATGTATATACACACATATACTTTATACATATATAAATGCATACATGTAATATATAAAATATATCACATGATATATAAAATGTATAGTATATAATATATATATTTATATATATATATACAATATATATATTTATATATACAATGTATAAAATATATATAATATGTAAAATATAAAATATATTATATATAACATAAAAATATATATAATATATAAAATATATTAGGATATATTGTATATGACATTTTACACATGTACAAATGTATACATACATAAAAATACATGTATATATTTTACACATATATATACATGTGCAATTAAATTTAAAAATAAAAATGTTTTTTAAAAATGAATATAATTGATAGAAACACAGAAGAGTGATGATAATAAATAATGCTTGGTTGCAAAATAAATAAATTCATAAAAATAAATGAAAAATAAAACACAGAAGAACACAGTCAGAGGGGACCCAGGTCCTGCACGTCGGGCTGCAGACCCTTCGCTCCTCTCCCCGTTAAGTGCCCGGGGACCGTTCCCGGCACACCTCTGGGCGGCGGCGGCGGCGGCAGATGCCACAAGGCACCAGCAGTATTCATTAGCTCGGTAGCAGGTCCCAGGGCTCCAGCTGCTCCCCACGCCCGCGTCCGTGAGACATCTGTGGGTTCCAGCAGAGAAAAGAGAGACATAGGCAGCCTCGCCCGCTGCCCTGCCGCGGCCCACGTGGCCCCCCGGGGTCCATCAAAGTGTCGCCCTGACCGCATAGACACGCGCCGCAGCCCGGCGCATGCGCTGCAGGCCCCGCCGTGCAGCCTCGGCTCAGCGCACAATTTAGCACATTTTCCCACGCTGCTCTGAAAAATGGGGACCTGTGGAGACTTGGTAATTGGCATCCTGAGTCTTAGCGTGTCCTGATCCCCCACCGTGTTAGTCTAAATGAGCAGACACCCATCTTCACACTCCAAGACCGGGGGCCAGAGAGGTTGAAATAACCCGAAGGCAGCAGATCTTCTCCTCCCAGGCCCGGCTCCACACAGAATGACGGGGTCATTCAGGGGCGGTGGCAAGGCGGGCGATTGGTGGACATTTGTGGTCAGAAGTTCCTGTTATTAACGCAGAGTGCACAGGAGGAAGAAATTCTTTGGGGTTACCCTGAAGTGGGGTGTCCAGGCTTGGGAAGCTGGAGGCATTCAAATGCTTGGACATCCCCCACCTTCCACCCCTGACAAGCCAGAAACCTGGGCATCAGCTGACTGAACTCTAGTCACACTGACCTCGCTTAACCCCAGCCCCTTCTGGGGACCATCTCCAAGCACAGCCCACTTGGATGAACTCACTGGAGGCGAGGACCGCAGCACAGGTGTTTAGGAAGGACAGAACACAGCTTGTAGCCCTCCACCCCACCCCCCCGCCCCTGGGCGGGAATGCCCTCCCCTCCTCTGTTCATCTCGCAACCACTCAGTCTTTCCTAGAGGGCACATCGAGTGCCACCTTCTCCGGGAGCCCCCTCTCTATGGCCCTGTGGGCGTCGCTCCCCATCTTAGACTCCTTGTGACCTGCGTGTGTCTTCACGGAGGACATCACCTTGTGGTCTGATGACTTCCAGTTCCCTTTTTATAACCACTAAATGGTGTTCTCAGGGCTGTGACTCATTGTTCCATCTCATCTCATGCAGTGCACCAGGGCCACTATGTCCATCTGTCGATGCCCCAGAGATCCAGCAGCAACAAGAGCAAGGCCGCACCTATGTGGAGACTGTACTTGGAGAGGGAAAGGGGGCATGGAATAAGTAAACACACACGTGGTGGATGTCAGGGCTCCATGTCTAATCCACCGCTGGTGTTAAGAACACACTGAGTGGACGTTGGGGGGAAACGTGTGTGAGGAGCTTCCAACAGCTCACACGTGGATGCTGTGACTTCTCTGAAGGTTGAGTTTCTGAGGCAGTTTTTGTCTAGAATGTCACACAACCTCCCCTTGTCCTGAAAGCAAGGGTGCCTGGCTTGGGGCCCTGCACCCCTATATCCCACTTTAAATCAAGAGACCTGGCACCATCCCAAGGAAGAAGCCAGGAGATCCAGAAAAAGGCCAGCCACGTCTCCCACTGCCGCCCCCCACCCCAAATCCTGGAGCTACGGTTAGATTGTCAGCGGCCAGACGGAGAGATGAGTTGTATTTTCCTGTGTGCAACTTTTAGGTAGATTTGTGGGAGGAAATAGGATGGGACAGGCGACTGGGCCTACGAGGACCCCTTCGGTGTAAATGGTGTCCATTTCAGCAGCTTCATGGCAGCCTCTGTCCACCCGCAAGGCTGTTACGGGCCATTTCCGGAAATGTTCTGGTGACCTGAGATGAGGCGCCAGGCACTCTGGGACAGCCACCCTACTGACAGTGCAAAGCCAGAGGGACTCAGCGTGGCCACCCATCACGCCCAGCCCCTTCCTGTCTCCCATGATTTTTTTTTAAATAAGAGCTATTTGAGGATCATTGAATAAAAAATGCCTATTATAGAAAATTTAAAGAAGATTAGGCTGTAGGCACAATTTTCACTGATGGGACTCCCTGTCCTCGCACATTTATTCATAAAGATGAAATTTAGAATCCTTTTTGTCATGTAAAAATGTGTTAAACTTATAAAGTGCAAAGTGTATAGATAAGCAGAAATTGGCTTAGAAATTCTGGCATCCCACTCTGAACACATCAGATAGCCTTTCACAAGAGTTAGCACATTTTATAAATACATTCCAATATGCCCTGCACATCAGTTATCTACTGCTAGATGGTTTATAGGGTTGGCAACCACTCTCAATGGAATCTTGCTATTTATTTTTTTTAATTTTGCAATTTTTAATGGCAGTGACATTGGCTTACAACAGTGTATTTAATTTAGGGGTACGGGTTCACACCTCTTCTGATGGGTGGTACCATGCTCTACCTACCATCAAAGCACGTGGGACCCTCCATCCTAGTCCATTGGGCACCCTCCCCCATTTATCACACACCCCACCATCCATCTTGCCCAATTCTGCAGTCAGAGTTCAAGGGTTCATTTTAGCTTTTCTTTCTTTTCTCTCTTTATGGCCACATATGAGAGAAACTGTCCAGCATGTCTTTCTCCTTCTGACTTATCTTATTAAGCATCAGCTCCTCAGTTGCATCCATGCTATCACAGGTGGCAAGAGTCCATCTTTGTTTTTGTAACCACATAGGACTCCATTCTGTAGTGACACCTCGTCTTCTTTATCTACTCACCCATCCTGGGTCACTTAGGCTGTCTGCATAGCATGACTATTGTAAATGGTGCTGCATAGGTCACAGGACTACAGAAATCCCTTTGAATTAGTGTTTTGGCATACTTCGGGTCAATGCCTAGGACAGAGATGCTGGAAGATGTGGCAGATTATTGAATGTTTTGATCAACCTCCATACAGTTTTCTATAGAATCTACATTCCCACCAATGGTGTAAATGGTTCCTTTTTCTCTACACCCTCATCAACCCTTCTTGTTCCTAACATTTTGGGATGAGCCATTCTCAAAAGTTTAAGGTGTTATTTCACTGAGGTTTTGATCTGCATTTCTCTGATAAGAGATGATGAACATTTTTTCTTTTACCTGTTAGTTATCTAAATATTTTCTTGGGGAAAGTGAGCATTTATCTCTTCTACCATTTTTTGTGGGGTTTTTTTGTTTGTTTGTTTGTGTTTTTGTTTTTTTGTTATTGTTGTTTTTGAGACTAAGTCTCACTATTTTTGGCCATGGAACCACAGGCTCACATTGCCCGGGGTATCATGGACTCAAGCAATCCCCAGCCTCAGCTTCCCAGGTAGCTGGGATTATAGGCGCATGCCACCACACCCAGCTACTTTTTGGGACTAGGTCTCGCTGTGTTGCCCCGAGCAGGACTCGAACCACAATCCCTAGCCCCAGTCGCTTCATAGACTGAAGCTTACAAGCAGGAGCCACCGTGCCCAGCCTCTACCATTTTTTGATTGGGTTTGTTTTCTTCTTGAATTTTATGAGCTCTTCATAGATTTTGGTATTAACCCCTTGTCCAATGTGTGATGTGCAAATATATTTTTACTATTTGCCATGGAGTCTTTTCATGTGAATGACTATTTTACTGTGCAGAAGCATTTTCATGTATTAAGTACAGTCCTATGTGTTTGTTTTTGCTCTTGTTTCTTTTGCTGTGATAGTCAAACCCCCAATACTGAATCACTGGATCCAGTGCTGCAGAGTATTTTGCCTGTTTTCTTCTATGTATTTTAAAGTCTTAAATCCATCTTGAGTTTTTATATATGGTATGAAAGAGTAACCTAGCTTCATTCTTTTGTATGTGGTTTCCAATTTTCACAGCTCCATTTGTTGAAGAGTCTTTCCTTTCCCCACTATATACTCTTGGTCCCTTTGTCATAAACTCTCCTTGTAAGTGTAGTTTTATTTCCAGGCTCTCAATTCTACTCCACTTACCTGTGTATTTATTTTTATTCCAACACCATGTTGATTAGTATAACTTTGTGGTTGCAGTATGAGGTCCAAGATCATGATAATTCTGGTGTTTTTGTTTTTGTTTTGGTCAGGAATATTTTTTTATCACTTGGAATCTTTTGTGGTTCCAAGTTTTAGTAATTTTACTCTACTTCTTGAAGAATGCCATTGAAACTTTGACAGAGGCTTGACTGTCCATTGCTTTGGTTAACATGGTCACTTCAATATAAATTCTTCCATGAGCAAGGAATGTCTATAATTTCTTTATGCCTTCTCACATTTTTTTTACCAAGTCTTATAGTTTTCATTGGACAGGTCTTTCACCTTTTTTTTTAATAATATGCATTTTTATTGAGTAAGTTTTGTTTACATTTGCCTTTTGGGTGCTCCTTTCCCCTTCCCCATGGTCTATATATCTCTCCCTCCTGGTCTATACATCTATTCTTTCACTGCCATTTATTATTTAATTTTTAAGCCCTTGGGTTCTTCCTCTTCTTTCCTGTAGCAGTGTCCTTTTGTCCAGTGTGGACATGGTTTCCTGGGACATAGTGGCCTGTGCTTAGTTTTCCAAGTGTTTCCATCTTCTGTCATATTTTGCTCCTTCTTTGTTTTGTAGTTCTGGTTGCTGGTGTTGGGAGCATTTCTCCTGGCCAAAGTTTGTGCACCAGTTTTTTTGATGGAGATAAGCCCTGGCAGATGGTTGATCCGGGTAGTCATGAGGCCACTGCCCGTCTCTGTGGCTTTCCTCATCCCCTAAAGTGGGAGGGTCCTTTGATCATGCTAAAGGCATCTCTGAACAGGAAATTCCATTCTCATCGTTCTAGATCTCAGTGATTGTATTTCTGAGGTAGTTCATCTCTATAATCAGTCTTACAGTCCTGTGTCCCATGGATCTGACATGTTCGTTGTTCTGGAATACTTCCTTGTTTTTCACCTCTGTATTCGTGGGCAACTGCCATTGAATCAGATTTAGTTGCTTCTGGTGAGGGTTGACTGGATTTGAAGAAGACCAGAGGGAATGACCCCTACAACTCACAACCCTCCGCCAATCCCGCACGGCTGAACTGGGCGTGTGGACGGGGTTACCCCAGCCTTCCCCGGCCACCTCATGGCATGGAGGCTGGGAGGGAGGGGTGCCCCCAGCCACTCCCCACCACCCTGGCATGTGGCAGGGCTGCCCTACTTTGAGCTCCCCGGACTCCAAAAGGAGCATGGCAGGCTGGGCAGCTAGGGGCTTAGGGTCTGGCTCACCTCCTTTAAGTTATTCCTAGGTACTTAATTTCTTTTGATTAGGTTATGGTGGGATTTATTATTCATTTAGAAATCTTTTGAAAATTATTTTATTTTCTATTTGATTACTGTTAATAAAGAAAAGGTTTTCATTTAAAAAAAAAAAAGTTGGTCAAACTACTGAATGCTCTTATGACTTCTAATTGTCTTTAGCTGAGTCTATGCGATTTTCTCTGTGGACATTCCCACCATTTTAAGTAATGACTATTTTGCCATATTCTTCCCAATATGTATCTTTAGTTCATTTTCTTCTATAATTTCATTGCTGAGCAACCCCAGGGCACTGTAAATAATGACATAGAGAGTAGGTTTTTTCCATATTCAGTGGAAATTCCCTTAATGTCCCTCTGAGTCAGCAGGCAGAGTACTGATGGCTGTTGCTTCAATATACATATTGGGGGTTACATTAAAAATTCATATCAGTTTCTAATTGCCCGATTACTAGTAACAGATGTCAGCTTTTTAAGGATCTACTGAGATGATCTTAAGATTTATATAACTTCTCTATGGTGCAGATTTACATAGTCCTTTATTTTCTCATGTTATAGCACAGCAGTGGAATCATTAGGTCAATGACATAAACATTTAAAAGCGCTTCACATAGTTTGTCAGATTTATCCCCAAAGGATTTGATCAATTTACACTCCCTCAGCAGTGGGTGAAAACACCCATTAAGCCACAAGACCAGTATTAACAAATTATTGAAGACTGAAATCTTACCATCTATTTTCTCTGACCATAAAAAAGCATCAAACTAGAAATCAACCATGAAAAGAAGGACAAGAAATCTCCCATTTCATGGAGACTGAAAAGCTCACTATTGGAAAATCATTGGCTCAATGAGAAAATCAAAGAAGAAATGAACAAATACTTCAAGATGAACAACAATGAGGTTACAACCTTCTAGAACATATGGGATACTGCAAAAGTAGTAATAAGAGAAAAGTATATAGCAATACAGTGCATATCAAGAAACAAGAAAATACCCAAAGAAACAACTAATCTCACAACTGAGAGAGCTAGAAAACAAAATCAAAAACAAACAAACAAAAAAAAAAACTCAAAAACTAGTAGAAGGAAATGATAAAAAAAAATTCAAGCAAAAAGAAATGAAATAGAAATAAAAAAGATAATCCAAAAGATGACTAAAACAAAAAGCTGGCTCTTTGAAAAAAATAAACAAAATAAACCTCTAGCCAGGCTCACAAAGAAGAAAAGGGAGGAAACTCAAAGAGAATAATGAATGAAAGAGATGGAATTATAACAAAGCAGAAATCCAGAAGAAAATTAGAAATTACTATGAATATTTATTTGTGAACAAGTTCAACAACGAACGTTTATATACAAACAAGTTCAACAACCTGGAAGAGATGGACAAATTTTTAAAACTATGCAACCATCCAAAACTGGGTAAAGAAGACATAGAAAGCCTAGACAAATCAATCCAAGCACTGAAATCAAAGCAATAACCAAAACCCTCCCAAAAACAACATCCCAGGACCAGATGGATTTACAAATGAGTTCTACCAGACATTCAAAGACAAATTGGTGCTTATCTTAGAAAAAAACTCTTTCAAAAACAGAGAAAGAAGGAATACTACCAGATACATTCTACAAAGCCAACATCACTAATACCAAAACCAAACAAAGTTAACACAAAGAAAGAAAACTACAGGCCAATCTCCCTAATGAACACAGATGCAAAAATGCTCAACAAAATCCTAGCAAATAGAATCCAACAATACATCATAAAGAATAAGGATTTGTCCCAGGGAAACAAGGATGGTTTAACACCAGAAAATCAATTAATGTCATCCAACAATAAACAAAAACAAAAACAAAAGCCACATGATCCTATCAATAGATGAGGAGAAAGTCCCTGATAGAGTTCAGTATCCATTTATGATGAAAGCCCTTTAAATTCTTGGGAGAGAAGGAATATACCATAACAAAATAAAAAGCACTATATGACAAATCCACAGCCAATATCATCCTAAACAGAAAAACTGAAAGCCTTTTGATATCAGGAACAAGACAAGACTGTCACTCTCACCACTGCTCTTCAATGTAATACTGGAAGTTCCTGCTAGAGTAATACAGTAAGAGAAGGTCATACAAGGAATCCAAATAGAGAAAGTAAAATGACCACTGTTTACAGATGACATGATAATATACATAGAAAACTCTAAAAACTCTATAGAGAAACTAATAAAAATAATAAACCAGTTCAGTAAGGCAGCTGGATATAAAATCTCACAAAAATCAGTAGCCTTCTTATATGCAAAAAAAAAAAAATCAGTCAGAAGAAGATTACAATTGTGCCAATGAAAACTAAATACCATTTAATTGTGCCATTTACAATTGTGCCAATGAAAATTAAATACCTGGGAATTTACAATTGTGCCAATGAAAATTAAATACCTGGGAATAAACTTAACAAAAGATGTGAAAGACCTCTACAAAGAAAACTATAAAGCATTGTTAAAAGAAATAGAAGACACAAAGAAATGGAAAGATATCCCCCTGCTCATGGATTAGAAGAATTACATCACCAAAATGCCCATCCTACCAAAAGAAGCAATCTATAGATTCAATGCAATTCCAGTAAAAATTTCAATGACATTCTTTAAAGAAATAGAACATAGTGCTGAAATTCAGATGTAATAATAAAAATCCTCTAATAGCCAAAGACCTCCTCACCAAAAGGAGAGAAAATGGAGGTATTACACTCCCAAACTTCAAAGCCATAATAATTAAAACAGCATGGTACTGGAATAAAAACATGTACACTGACTAAAGGAATAGAATTGAAAGCCCAGAAATAAAGCCACACATGTATGATCAAGTAGTTTATGACAAAGGGGCAAAGAATATATATTGGAACAAGGACAGTTTCTTCAATAAATGGTGCTGGGAAAACATGCAAAAGAACAAATCAAGACTACTGCCTCACACTGTACACAAAAATCAGCTCAAAATGGATAAAAGCTCGAACTTATGACCTGAAACCATAAAATACATAGAAGAAAACATAGGCAATATACTCAGTGACCTATACCACAGAAACATCTTTCAGGAAACATCTATATGAGCAAAGAAAATGAAGGAAAACAAAAACAGCCAGGACTATATCAAACTAAAAGCTTCTGTACAGCAAAAGAGACAATAACCAAAATAAAGAAACACCCATCTGAATGGGGAAATTTTTTGGTTTCCTTCAACTGATAGGATCTGATATCAAAGATCGACAAAGAACACAAAAACAAAACAAAACAAAGCAAAAAACCCAGTCCAAAAAATGGACAGAAGTGCTTAAAAGACACTTTTCCAAAGAGGAGATACAAATGACCAAAAGGTATATGAAAGAAATGTTCAGTGTCACTAATAATCAGGGAAATGCAAATCAAAACCACAATGATACTACCTCACACCAGTAAGAATGGCCCAATCAAAAGTATGGGCAACAACAAGTGCTGGCGTGGATACAGCGAAAAAGGAACACTTTTACACTGCTGGTGGGAATCCAAGCTGGTTCAACCGCTGTGGAAAGCTGTGTGGAGGACCCTCAGACTACTAAAAATGGAATTATTCAAGTCAGCAATCCCACTTTTGGGAATCCACCCAAAGGATACAAAAACACAAACTCACAAGGACACTGGTATTTGGATGTTTATTGCAGCACTATTTCTAATAGCCACGATATGGAAACCAAATAGAACAGACTCAAAAAGTTGTTGTACATGTTCATAATGGAATGCTATTGAACAATCAAAAAAAGACAAAGATGCCATTTGCAGCAACATGGATGGAGCTAGAAGGGTTCATGCTAGCAGAATGGAGAGGAGAAAAGAAAGGAGAAATACCAGATGGTCTCCCTTATATGTGGGATACAGGAAAAAACAAACAAAAGGACAAGAAAAAGTTAAAACTAACAAATTGACAGCAGAACTAAAGCATCCAGCAAGGGAGGGGGAGGAAGGATGAAATTAGGGGAGGAATAGGCACAAGAGATTAAGATAATGGGTCACAGGTAATAGGGTGTGGGAGAACCTGAGTTCTTATAAGATGCAAGGTTTTTACAGGATATAATTATGTGTGTGAGTGTTTAATCAATTAAAATATAAAGAAATATAAAATAAGATGTCAAGGAAAGGCCCAAAAATCGTCCCTCAGTGACCATAATAAAAATGAGTAAGTCGGATATCTTCATTAAAAGATAAAGAATAAGAAAACTATAATAAAAATAAAGAACCGGTAAAAGATAAAGTAACAAAAATAAACACAACCGTAACATTAAAAATTCGGCTACCCGGTCTTTGTAAAAGATTTACCTAAAACTAAGTGATAGAGAAGAGTTTAAAATACAAGATAAGACGTCCACACTAACAAAATAGGATGTAAAGGGTAATGTTATTAACAAGAAGGCACTGGGATGCAAGAGGAAGATCTATTATGCTAGAGTTTGGTATCCAGGGACTCAGCAGGCAGCAACTTGCCCAATTTCATAATTAATAAGGACTCAGAAAGGAGACCCAGTTCCTTAAATCTTACCGTTATCTTAGTTTTGTTATTAAAATTAATCACCATTAAAAAAAACAGGGCTCCTAGATCTCAAAGGTCTCTTCTCTCTGCCTCCTACTGCCTCTCCCCAGCCCTACCAAACTCCAAAAGGATGAGTTTGGTAGGAAAGTGCAAGTGGACGGCACATAAAACCATTTCTTCCTGCCCAGAATCGGGACAGTTAGAGACTAAAAATGAAGGTGTGATCCTGGGGCATGGAACTGGGCTGTTGAGAGAAGGGGCTGAACATAGACATCTCCGTACTGCAGCAGCTGAGAAGACATGCCAGTGATGGCTTCACCCTAGTGCCATATCTGTCCGTACTGCAAGCAGCAGCAGGGCCTTCCAGAAGAAAGGTCAGCTCAGGTCGCATGTCCTCCCCTCAGCGTGGATCCCTCAGTCCCTGTGCTCTGGAGTCTGCAGAAAGGGCGTGTAAGAGAGTGACCCAGCACCAGGAGAAAGACCATTCATTCTCCCCAACTCTCTTCCATGAGTTCCACCTTAACTTTGTGCAACGCTCGGAATTCTAAAACCGTAGCAGTCTTGAAAATCATAGAGGCTGAGTGAAGAAAAGTCGGGTCTAAATTGATTTCAACCATGGTTAGAAGCAAAATAAAACTACGTGCAACATGAAAAAGACAAAAACTAAAGGCAACGCAGCTGTAGGGGTTGTAGGAGCTCAGGTGCGATCTCCCTCATCTTCTATGCTGTCCTCGTTTTTATTAATGACCCGCTCTTATCAATAAAATGAAATTCCATTTTAAGGTAAATAATGATGGTGACCCCTTGCTTGCTATCTGGGTATTTCGTTTGATCTTACATAACTGAGGAAATGCATATTATTAGCCCTATTTTACAGGTGGGTGCAATCAGCTCAGGTGGGCTGAGGAATGGATCAAGTGGGAACTATTCAGTGCAAAGCCAAGGTTTGAAAATAAAGCTTGACCTACTCTAATGTGGTACTTGCCAACTTGACTTCAAGCTATTGCAGACTTTGGGAATCATATCCAGGTCACATTCCAGAACAATTAAACCTGAATCCTTGAGATTTAGTCCCAGGCATCAGTCCTTTCTAAATAGCCCCAGTGAGTACAACGTGCAGCCTAGACCAAGGACATTGCTCTCAAGGCAGTGAGTTATGGAACATTGGACTATGTTCCTTCTCAATAAAAAGGTACCTCTGTCTCCAACAATGAGACATACAAGTAAATGCATTAAGAACCCTCGGTGACAATAAGCGTTGCCTGAGCATCTACTAGGTACTAGGCACCATAAGGGGTGCGGAGCCTGGTACTTGCATCCATGCAGGAAAAGGGAGCCAGCCATCCAACAGAAGCAGTTCCCTAGTCTGAGTGGGGATGAGAATAGCAATGCTGCAGAGACTCCTAAAGGCTGGACCCTTTTTTTAAATAATTTTTTATTTATATATATTTCACATCATTTCAGTCACCCAGCGCCTCCCCTTCCCACCCGCTCCAGCTGGTCCCCATTCTCCCCTTGTGCAGTTTCATTTGGTTGACCATATATTAGTGAAACCATTTGGTTTCTGTCCCTTTCTATCTGACTCGTTTCTGATAGAATGATTTCTTCTAGGTACATCCAGGTTTCCATAAATTCATCAAATTTGTCATTTTTAATTGATGAGTAATACTCCATTGTGTATATATACCACATCTTTTTCATCCAGTCATCTGTTCTGGGGCATTTGGGTTGTTTCCATGTCCTTGCAATTATAAATAGTGCTGCAATAAACATCCGAGCACAGGTTACTGGTTGGCTGGATTCTGGAAAGAAGGGGACGACATAAGAACAAAGGAGACTCAGACTCAAGGGAAAGTGTCAATGGACCAAGTCTAGAATGAGTTCCAGTCCACTGCACCTCCCATACAAAATGCTAACCTGCACTCCTGTTGGGCAGTGACAAGGGTGAGCGGCTTATTTATACAACTAAACAGGTAGGTACACGGAGGAAGCAAAAGTCCCTGGAAGAAAGAGGTGAACAGATCCAAGACTGGCTCACAGCAAGAGCTGAAAGCTAATGCACACAGGATCAATAGAGAGGTCAGAGCAGCAGGCGAGGGAGGAGCAAATACTGAGCTCACTCAGAATAAGGACTCAGACCATTAACAAAAAATGTTTGTGAAGCCCCCGGCATGCACAGTGACGCTTCGATTGCTATTCCATGTTCTTCTTACTGGAGGCAAAGTAGACATCCAGCCCCGCAAGCTGATGGGGCTACAGGACTTGCTTTAGCTAGCAGCATGGCAGCAACTGTGGATATAAGCAAAAGCTTGAAATGTGATTGTGTGGCTGAACTTGCCCTGTATGCTCTTGGCAGCTTCTGGTCCAGGGAGGATATCTCTATAAGTGGACTAAACCTCGACCAATCCATGGTGTTGGTGGAAAGATCAGTCTGGAGCAGCAAAGTCACAGCCAGGAAAAGCCCCAGAGTGGGGCTCCCAGCAAGCTCCACCCCCCCCCAGCCCTTTGGGGGAGTCTGCGTGCTACCTCATAGCCCACAATAAGGTCCACCCACTTGAACTAGCTCAGATGGCCTCTGTTTCTGCAACCAAGAGATGGTTGCTCACTTAGGCCCCTGAGCCTGTTTCCTCGCCTAGAAGATGGGAAGAATAATGAACAGTCTTAGGAATAACAAGCAGGTGTCCAGAGCTTGGAGGTGAAAGCTGGACAGTCTGGGTTCAAACCCCAGCTCCAGCATGTACACCATCACTTCAGGCAAGTCCTAACAGCTTCCTGCGCCTCAGCTTCCACTAAGGAAGTGAAGATAAAACATACTTTACCAAGTATTTCAAAGATTGAAAGGGAAAGTTGAAGTG
>PVHY01022420.1:0-22424 GCA_004024945.1 Uropsilus gracilis
CCTCCTGTGTCCCCTGAACTAACCCTTCTTCTTTTTCCATTTTTCAAATTTATTATTTATGTTATTTCACATGGTCCTCTACCCCCGGATTCTCCCACCACCTGATCACCTGTGAACCATCGTCTTAGTCTTTTATGCCCCTCCCACCCCTGACTTCCCCCTCCCCCTCTCCTGCTCCGGGCTTCAATTCTACTGAAAATTAGTTTTAAATTTTTCTTGTCCGTTTGTTTGTGTGTTTCCCTCTATCCCTCATACAAGCGAGACCATCCTGCGTTTCTCTCTTCCTTTCTGGCTTATTTCTGCTCACATGACTCCTTCTAGCTCCATCCATGTTGCTGCCAATGACATAAGTTTGTCTTCTTTGGTGAATGAATAATATTCCACTGTGTACAGAGACCCCAGCTTTCTGAGCCGTTGGTCTATGATGGGGCATTTGGGCTGTTTCCATAACCCTGGCTATCGTACGTAGCGTTGCAATAAACATCGGGGTACAGGTGTCCTTTGGATTAGAGTTTTTGTGTCCTTTGGGTAAATAGCCCTTCTTTTAAGTTAAGCCCCAAGACCCCTATCCCCCCATATACCGACCTACTGTCATGTTCCTCCAGAGATCCTCCGGCTGGAAGTCATTTCATTCTTCCTGGCCCCTGACGCCCCAGGCCCAAACCTTTGTATCAGAGATTCAGATAAAAGCATCTCATCAGAACTGCCTTTGTGGAGTCCACCCCCAGTCCTCGTGGTGGCTCACAGCAGACGTCCACTCCTGGCGCCCACTGCCTGCCCTGTGGGCCCAGCTCTGTCAGGCTGACTCAGCAGCTTCCTGGGCAGACCGGTTGAGTAGACACAGTCGCCTCTCCTGGGGAGGCATGATGTCCTACAGGGCTCTGCTACTCCCGTGATGTGAGCTGCTTCCTGCCTGTGGCCCTGACCCTCGAGCCCTGTCTCCCCACACGTGACCGGAAACGGTCACCATGTCGGAACTCAGCGAAGCTCACTGTCCCCGCCATCTTGGGATGCCTCCACGGCTGGCCTTGCTTAAGATTGCGTGTCCCCTTGGTTCTTTGTATTCTCAGGGGTGCGATCTCCACCAGCCTGACTCTAGCATTGTTTACACTCTCGGAGGACATGGAAGGCTCTTTGTCTCCATGTCATCGACCTTCACCATCCTCTCCACATATGCAAGTGCCTGCAAATGCTCACACATGAATCAGTGAACAGAAGCATGAGCGGAGTTGAGGAGTATTTCCCAGCTCAACACCAGCATGCACTTGCCAATGCTCCAGAGAGACATTGCGCTCCCAGCAGTCATTTGAGAGGACATGTGCTCGGAGATTGAAAGCAAAACCATATTCGTTTCTCACTGGCAGGTCTCTGGAGGCGGCAGGTGAGCATCAATGTTAGATCCCACCAGCAGAAAACGCCTCCTCCGTGGCGGTGACAGCTGGTAATGGCCCTGACTGGAGGCCCGGGTCAACATCTTTGTTTCCTGCCAGTTCTTGTTCAGCCTTGAAAAGGGTGGGGAAACACAAGGCCAGTGGTTTTTGTCACACAAGGTGACATAGGGTTCCCAGCATTCAAGCATGTCGTCCGCGTACTGTGCGAGCCGAAGCATGTATTTCAGAAGCATTTAGCTGATTAATTCTGCTGGGCAATGCTGATGGGTAATGAAGACAGGTGAGCCTTGTTCTAACCTTCCTTGGAAGCTTGTACTTTTCAAATAACTGGGCTCTTTCTCCATGGACAGTAGTGATGGGGGCTCTCGGCCTATTCCCCATGACCTGTGCCGCATCCTCCACTTACAGAAGATGAGGTGAACAGGAACTTCCAAATAGTTCATGAAACAGCCACCGCCAGGTGTGGATTTTGTGGTGGGCATCAGGCTTCCCTCCCACGGTCACCAGGAGCATACATAGCCTTCAGGAGCTGAGGCATGGCAATGGGACCTCCAGATCAATGGCATTACACACCCTGTTTTAATCGGCTTGGACAATCATAAAAGAAGTGGCAAGATTTTGAGACCCAAATCAAACACTGGTTTTGAGGCTAAAATATGCAACGTCCCATCGCTAGAAGATGCAATGACACGCTGGCCACTGGGGAAGGGGACCAGTGGCAGCTATGGCCAGCTACCAACCAAAGGTCTTTGCCAACAGGACAAATGGCACCAAGCAGTGACCGAACAGCAGACAAACGGTGTCAGGGTGTGCTGGCCTCTGTCGTTTCTGACCCCTGGAGACTGTGCTGACCCATGATCTACAGACTTGGCCCCTGACCTTAGCCATATTGTTTCCACTTCCTCTTGGTTTCTGGGCCCTGGATGTCAGCGGGGGGTGCTGGGGCCCCTCCAGACCACTCTCTGGTCTGGCCCGGCTCCTCTGTATCTCAGAGTCCACAGTGGTGCATCTGACCTTTCAACCTCCCGTCTCTGGCATCTCCACACCTCCCCCGCTTCCTTGGAGGGCCTCTCTGCTTGGAAGAGCTGCCACCCTCCGCTGACTCACCTGGATGTTGCAGGAGGCCTCCCAATTCCAACTCTGCAGGTCATCGTGTGACAGTGGTAGTTATTTTCCCCTCCCCCATCATACCTAAGATTGAGGCTCCAGCATCTTTGGGGCAATGACTCTGCTCACCAGACCCCGTCTTCCCAAGGCAGTGGTCAGGTCTCAAAAGTTCCCTAAAGTGTCCATGGATGCAGCCACTGTCACACCAACACAGGAGACCGGCAGCCATGCCCAGCACACACCACATAGCTTGTCTTGTCAGTCAAACCAGGATCAGGTCCAGGTGTTGGTGTGGACATGTCTTGGGGATGCTGGGTGTGGATGCAGGGAGGTGAAGTAAGTTCATATTCTCTTTTAATCAGAGGGGTTATTAAAGTCACTGCAGAATAACCTAAAGGAGGACAGTTTATTTTCTGACTCTCTGGCGATGAGACAGACATACTAAAATTGGGTGCCAATGGGGCAGAAGCCTCTAACCAACAAGTCAAAGGAAAGAAGCAACACTTAAAATACGGCTTCTGCCACTAAGATTATTTCAGGTTCGTACCACCCACGTGTAGCTGTTGCCAGTCAAATGCAATTTGACAACAGAGTTTTATTAACAGGAAAATCAACCAGGAAAATGGAAAGTCCTCAAAGCCACAAATGGCCGGTCATCTTACCCCAGTCACCATTCTCAGTCCCAAAGGTCTCAAAGACACATGTCCAAGATGGTGCCCTTTGCCCCTCCAAGCCTGAGGCAGGCACTCTGCAAAGCCCAGTCTTTCTCCAGCGTCTTCTCTTCGCTTCTTCTCTCTCCAGTGTTCCGAGCTGCTCTGCTTCTCCAAGGTTCTTCAAATTTCTTCCACAATGGCTGATGCACAAATCAGCTTTCCCCATCCCTGGCATCTCCAGGGACCAGCTCATGATGCCGCCTTGTTGCGGCACCACCCGTTCCACCCCGCCCACTCTTCTGCTGGCCACCATGGCTCCTCGCCACCTCCAGCTCACTCTTCAGGGGGCTTCTGCCCAGCCTGGTGACTCAGGCTCCTTCTTAGCTGCCCATCATTCTCATGTCTCCTCTCCCCCCAAATCTCTCTCAGTCTATTCTCCTTTCTTTTTATATCCTTCTTCTTTTTTCCTTCCCCTCCTGAGAAACAGAGGCTCCAATTCACCCTCACATACCCTCCTGGTGATTCATTTTCTCTTCCCCACACTGGCCTTGAAACAATAGGGTGCTAATTTCACATGTTCACCAGGGCTGCTCAGGATTTGCGACAAAGTAAAGGAAGGAAACACCCTTATCAGGTTGTAGACTTCTGAGCTTTTCAGACACGGCTAATGGCAATGCCCACATTTGAACGCTACCCATGTTGGGGTCATGGCTTCACTTTCAGATAGAGAACCTTGCATGTTGCTGATGCTCAACCTTCATTCTTGCCCATCTTGTCTTTGCCACCTCGCAGCATTGTCTCAAGAGAACGATCATTAGGTTTTTCCACAATGAGATTTTTAAAACACAAGCAAAAAATAATATAGATGCTTCATCGTCGTGACCATGTGTCCACGCACAATTTTATGCGGAAATAAATCCATGAATTGTGAGTAAATCATGTGGAAGGATGTCTGATCATCTCTCTATGTATAGAACGATTCAAGGAGGTTTATTCCGAGAGTTTACAGATGTGTAAAAGTTCATAAATAATTCACACAATAGGACAATTGAGAATAATTTGAAGTCTATTACATCAAGCACCATTGTTTGTTATAAATATCCACATGACATTGAGACTCAATTTCTTCTAGGAGCCAGCCTTGGAATTAATACTTGCCAATTAAGCCAGGGCCTCTGAGGCATCGCTTAGATGATACACGTAAAGGAAGGATTTCAGGAAAACTGGCATTTCCAAGGGCAGCTGGAAACTTCTGGCTCGTGATGATATCAGGACGAAAGATGGCAAAAGCCACTAACCAGCAAACCACAGGTCTGCATCACCTGCGTGTAGCCCTTGCCACTCCAATGCAGTTCAAACTGCAGGATTTTATTAACCAGGAAAATTAACCAGGAAAGCGAATCGTCCTTACTGGGGTCAGGTAACTGCCACTTGTGGCTTTGAAAACTTTTTGTTTTCCCTATTAAATCCCCGTGTTAATAAAACCCTGTTGATGAACCACGTTTGAGCGGCAACTCATCCACGTGGGTGATGAAACCTGGTTAGAGGCTTCTGCCCCTTTCCAATCCAATTTCACCTTCTCTCACAGCAACTGCTCCAAGAGTGGAGGACACCCGCTGCCCAGGGCCCCAGCTTGGAAGATGGACAGAGCTAAATGGAGGCGAGAAGCCGGTCAAGTCCCGTCTCCTGGAGATGGAACATGCCACCTCACCTCTCACTGGCCGGATCCACACTGCTCCTAAGTCGCTGAAAGGCTCATGCAGGCGGGCGAGGCAAAAGGCACAAGAGGCCAGCCGGTGGCTCACCCTTCCCAGAAGCACGAGGTCTCACCTCTCTCCCTCGAGACCTTCCTAAGTGACCAACAGCCAAAGCCCGCGCATCAGAAATCACTTTTCTGACCCGTCGCAACCTAGACCCTATTTCCCCATGCAGAGGGCCGCCCGGCCTCAAGATGAGCGAGGGCCTGGACACACAGACCCCTGTAGCTGACACTGGACCCGCTAGCCTGGGCTCCCCCTCTGCGGGCAGTCTGTGGCGTCAGCCTTGTTCACCGACGTCTCCAGGCTGAGGAGGGCGAGTGCGGACAGTCATAGTTCACAGAATGCTTCAGAGGCTCACTTCCAGAACCGCCAAAAATATCCTTGACGAGCAGACACATTCAAGATGTTCCTCAGCGCTCGTGTGACGTTCATCTGCTCCAGATGAGTCACTTGATGAGGCAGCCAGAGGTGGGCAGCTTATGGGTGCAATTCCTGTGGAAAGGTTGGAGAGCGCTGCTCTGTGGCAGCGAACCCTTCAGGAGAAGCCTTCACGAAGAGCAGAGCGTGAACCCGATCCTCACAGGACTCCAGCCCGATGCCCTGTGCGGGACCAGCTGCCAGAATTTGGGTGAGTTACATAAAAGGCAGGTTCTGCAATGGGCTCCAGCGGCCGTGACGCCAACATGGGCAGTGCATTTGTTTGTAGCATTTAGACTTTGCTGCCATGAACTGCATCTTTGGTGCTCCGAGGAAAAGGACCCAGAAGCGGAGGCTTCTGGGGCTCTCCCGGCGTTGGGGCCTCAAAGGGTCAGGAGCTGTGTGAGGGTGGACAGAGGTGACCCTGACCAAGTGCTGAACCCCCTTGCTGAGCCCCCCAGAGAGACCCAAGCTGAACCTCGTATTGGGGGACTCACCTGATGGTGACAGAGTGACGGAGACCAAAGGACTGGGACGTAACTTGGCGATTTCGGGCTGAGGTCCACTAGGGCTGAAGTGACCCCCACACAACTCTCCGAGGAGCAAAGTGGGGTTCTTTCTGTTTGGGGGATTTGGGCGGGTGTGGACTATTCGGCTCTTTGCTTATTTTCCCCCCTTTCTGTAACTAAACCTCCATGTTTCCCCTTATTGCTAAGGTTTGCTCTCTGGGCAGCTGCTTGCACGCAGGCGGGAGAACCCATGTGACAAAAATGACAGTGGGGGTGTCCCCACCCCGCGACAGCTTCTGCAGCGCATCCCAGCGTGCAGTGCGGCAGGGCCCACATTCACACGTGCCGCATGCAGATAAGCCACCTTCCCCGCACAGTCGAGGCGTGAGCTGACGTCTGCGCCCGCGAGGGCATGAGGGCCCTGGGGGAGCTGCCACACCTGGCCAACAGGACGGAGTTACTCATGGCGCAGCACTTCCTGTTGCCAGGTGCCAGTCATTGCCAGCAGAGCAGAGCCTGGCTTCTGATGGCAAGAACGGGCTTTGGACTCGCAGGAACCTGGAGAGGCCGATTGCACGCGAGCCTGTCTCGGGCAGGGCCCGGAGGGTATCCTGCGGGAGCCTCGGGTGGGGGGTTCGTTCTTCATGGAGAGAGCCCCCGGCGTGGCAGTGTGGCCAACCCGGGGCAGGCTAGTAGGCGGGAGAGCCCTCAGGGTGAGAGCGTGGGTCTGCCTCTCGACGCGCAGTGTGGCTTCGCCGCCCACCCTCAGACCCGAGGTTGCTGTCAATGGCCGTCAATGCTTCTGGCCTGCGCTGGCCATGGCTGCAGGTGCCGGCCCTGATGCCCGGCCCAGGGGAGGTGGTGCTGGAGGAAACTGGGCACACTCCCAGCAGCATCCTCCCAGAGGCCCGGACCGGACACACAGTTCAAGGAGGGGGTTGGGGGCCCTCGACTCACCCAGAAAGTGGGTTCCTCGTCCTAGGAAGCAGGTGCCCTTAGCTGTAGGTCATTGCTGAGCTGCCCGAGAGGGGCAGGGTGTGACCGAACAGCACGACAAGGGGCGGTAAGCGCCCCCGGACCAACAGCACAAGAGCGGACAGGAGAGCTCTGTCTGGACAGGTACTGACCCCGGGCTCAGCGGAGGTGACCAGGGACAAGCTGAGGAAGGGGCAACGAGACCCGCTGGCCAGCTCACTGTGGCCAGGCCAGCGCAAGTCAAAGACGAGAAGGCGCCATGTTAGCCAAGAGGCAGCCGTGAGAGTGGGAGCAGGGGAGATTTGAGGAAGGGGGGGTTGGGGATTGGGGCTCAGGAAGGCCTGGAGCCCTCCGGACTCCCGTGCTGACGCCTTCGGCCTCTTACAACCTGGTCCTCCAGGTCAGCAGGTAAGCTGGCCCTTCAGGCGGGAGCTGCCGGTGAAGGTCGCCATGGCTCACCGGAGGCTCAGGCATGGCTCCTGAGCTCCCCACCTCCAGCGCTGGGCTCTGCAACGTGCCCAGTGTTGGTGTCTAGAAAAGCCATTTGCTTTGTGCCCGTGCAGAGGCAGCAAGAAGAGCCCGGGGCCGCCGCTCACAGGGACGCGGGTCTGTCTCTGCTGCAGAGGGCGGTGATGGGATGGCCCAGGCAGCTGCAGCACGTGGGGTCCTTTGTGTTCTTATTTTTTTCCAGGAAAGGGTGAGTATCCTTTCGTTATTGGGAGACATTTACATAGAAGCCTTATTCTTCAATTAATTAATTAATTAACCAATATGCTTCACATCCTTGTACTCCCCAGGGGTCACCCACCACCTCCCCTCCCTGACCGCTCCCTCCCATCTTCATATTCCTTTTTAAACAGTGCCCAGAAAGTAGCACGTGGACCATGCGCTTTGCACCTCCTCATTGCCAGGGAAACGGGGTTCGGTCGGATCTAGGGTTTTATCTGAAGGATGCACAAGGGGGCCTCGTTTGCAGCCGAGAAATTTGCAGCTGAGCATCGAACCTCAGAGCCTGGCGATGTTTCCCGTCAGAGTCCGCAGTGCCGTGTGCCAGTGGAGACGGCAAGAGCGGGATGCTGGGGTTCCAGCATGCACCTCTGCTCTGTGACGGCTCTCGTCGCCTCCCAAGCTGAGCTACAGCAGTGCTGTTCAGCCACGCTCACCCCAAGGGTGTCATCAAGCCACCAGCAAGACGCAACACCAGGAAGGTGGGTCAGACTCTTCTCGGAGACACGCCTGGCGCCACATGACCAAGGAGAGAGCGCTACAGAACATGCGGACGAGGGGAGAGCAAAAATGCAGCCCCAAATTCACAATAAAAATCGTGGAAAAAGGAAACTTGGAAACAAGGCGAAGACACGTGGCCGCAGACTCTCACTTCCCGGAGATACATGCAGAGGCTTCGGGAGCCTGGTTCCCAGAGGGAGATGACAAAAAGCAAGTGACAGCTGGGTGCCACGTGCACTTATATGTCTCCCTGCAACGAGTCCTGGACGCGGCTCTGGAAGGAGAGATGGAAGGCGTCCAGCGTTCCCAGGCTGGGCAGCGAGTCGGGATCCCATACAGAGGACCTGGAAGGGGAGGGAGGGACAAGTCTCTGCCAGGATCCCCACACGCAGAACCCCATCCTCTCCATCACCACGGATGTGTGTGCCACGAACGGATATGCATCAGCAGCTACTAGAACAAGACGCTGAGCTGCAAGGTGTGGACAGTCTCTGAGGGAGGACTCTGTAGGCCCTGAGGGAGTTTCTAGCCAGTGGTCAGGGGCCTGGCACCGTGGCAGGACAGCAGAATGCAGGACCCAGGGAGTGGGAAGTCCTGGGAAGTGCAGACCAAGTCCTGGCTGCTTGAGGAGGGGAGAAAACGTCATTTGGTGAGATGTGGAATGTGGCAGCAGGGAGAGAGATGGGGCTTCAGCTAAGAGGAGCAGCTCCCGTCTCTCCAGCCCCCTCTGGCACACGAGAGGGTGGGCGACAGCACGTCTCTCCCCTGTCACCCGGCTTCCTGACCTCTCTGGAGTGTCCCCAGAGACACAGGACCTATTAGCGATGACCGTGGCCGCCACAGGTAAACCCTCCTGTGACCGCGCGTCCCCGCGTCCTCCCTGCTGCGTGTCACGTGCGCTTTGCTCCTTCCTCGTGACGTCATTGAGACGTGTCCTGGCTGGGTAGAGAAGGGGCTTCACAGCTTCATTCAAGTGGGACCTGGACCTGCTTCCCAGGACCCCGTGCTGCGGGCTGGCCTGGCAGATCACCGTCCATCTCTCCCGTCTCATTCTCTTCTTCATTCCACATGCAGCTCCTAACAGTGACAGACTCAGTTTCAGACTAGTCAGGGATGAATGGTGCTTGGGACAATCCTGACGGGTGAAGATGATGGGAAAGACAGAGCAATCTCCCTGTCAGGGAGGAGGGAGGAAGGGCCTTTCCCGGTTGACCTGCAGTGGATGCGAAGGGCCACCCTGCATGGGGCAGCCGCGGGCCTCGGAGGGGGGGTGGGTGGATCTGAGCTGGCCTGGCCCAGGCCTGGGTGGTGCTGGCACGAAGAGGCACACACCGAGAGACACACTTGGGATATTTTAATTCGTGCCACATCCCCTGGATTCTGCCCACGACGCCTGGTTTCATGTCGCTAATTTGTCATTTATTGTGGTGACAGTAGGAGTTGTCATCTTTTGGCTGTTCTTGCAAACAGAAAGGCTGACACAGCCTCAGCCTCTTCAGAGCGAGGATCCCGTCATCCCTGCTCTCAATTTCAGGCAGCCACCCTCTTCCTCAGGTTTCCCTGGGGGCCCGTGATGATCCCTCACGAAGCTGCAAAGTGGCGTGAAGGTGGCACTCTGGAAGGCCACGCCGTGGAGCTGGCAGGGGAGTCCAGGCCTCCTCAGCTGCCCTCAGTCATCTCTCCCGAGGCTGCACACTGTGGGGCCGCCTCCCCCACCCGCTCCTGTCCGACCCTCCCTCACCCCCTCAGCCTCCCCGTCCACGATGGATACGCTCCTGGTGTGCGCACTGCTCCCAGTCTCCCGCAGACAGGGTGGTTCTAGAAAACACAGAGTCTCTTCTGTTCGCCGTCTCAGCATCTCCAGGAGTGAGTGGACCTGGGGACCCTCTCCTCAGAGCTCACAGCAGAGCTGACCGCGGCCACTCCATCAGCTTCCTCTGTGTGTCCTCCAAACACCTCGTCAGCGTTTCTTAAGGCCGTTTGTGTGCCCCTCTTCCCTCTCCCTAAATCCTCACGCCTGCGGGATGGACTGTCCACCTCGCAGACCCGGCCATGAGGACACACAGACCCACCCCTCTCCTAGGGCAGGGTCAGCCGCCTCTAGAGGGCGGTGGGGCCAGGGCGGGAAAGGGATGGGCTATCTCACCGTCCTGGTCAGAAGACCTCTTCCCGCCCATGACCTCTGCCCTCTGCCAGCGCACCCCCATGAACAGAAGAGGAGGAAGGGGGAGCAGCCTGTTGGAGGAGGCCGAGTTCCCAGCAACAGACAGGGAAGCCCGCTGGTAGCCCTGGGCCTGCCTTTCCCTCCAGCCTGCTCGTCTCCCTGCAGAGAGCTCCCAGAGTCTCACCCAGCTGGCAAACGTTGCTTCTCTGGCATTTTCTCCGGCAGCTTGAACTGCTGGTGGCTGTGTTGGTGTTCACTCTCCCTTCCAAAAATTTGGCATCGCTTCTGCGAGGTAAGTTGGGGCACAGGAATTATGCAGGAATGGGCACCACCTGGGACTCCCGGCTTTTCAGAACTCCCTGTGGACTCAGGGTGGCTTTGCACCAGGGGGAAGAGTCACCAGACTCTTGAAAGTGCTAGAAAAATGCTTACTTCCCAGAGCTAGGCGACTGTTCTACATGCTGAAGGTCCCGCCAGGAGCGGTTACTTTGTGATGTGTCACTCGGTGGGTAAGACACAAATACCATGCCACAGCCATTCGTGCCATGTACACGTGCCAGCTTCCTCTTCCTCCTCTTACCCTACAGCATCTCATGCTGGTGCAACGTGTGTGTCTAAGCATCTTTGAGCGCCGTGGGGTCCTTTAAAGGGATGATGGCAAACATCTTTGATTTTTGTTTTATTTGTTTTTCATATCATTCATTCTTCTTTCTTTTCTTTTTTTATTATTCAAATGATTTATGCACACACACATGTACACACATATACATACGACACCTCCTCACTACCCCCCCCCCAGCCACAGTTGTACATTTTAGTTCTGTTGTTGACTTGTTTTGATTTCTTCCTCCTGGCCTTTTGTTTGCTTTTCCTTTGTTCCATAGATTAATAAACCATTTGGTCTCTGTCTTTTTCTTTCTGACTTGTTTCTGTTAATATGATTCCTTCTAGATCCATCCATGTGATCATCAATTCATCCAAATTTGTCATTTTTTATTGATGAGGAATATTCCATTGTGTATATAGACCACGTGTTTTTCATCCATCCTTCTGTTCTGGGACATTTGGGTTGTTTCTGTGTCCTTGCAATGATAAATAGTGCTGCGGTTAACATCCGGGCACAGGCGTGTCCCTCTGTATCAGTATTGAGGTGTCTTTATTTTATCTGCAGATTTAAGGTAACATCAGTGAGCCAGCAAGAACACACCACAAAATGTAACAAAAAAGAACTATCCAGAAATCAGTAGTTTTGAATCACCTCTCTTCCACCTCAAAGGGTATTTCTTGGCATGTTTCTCCCATCGACAGGGTACCATGTAGGGTGAATGCAAAGTCTTCCGTTATCTGCTCTGGGTCATGAGTGGCTTGCATTCATCATTGTGGATATTATTATTTTTTTTAATGTGGCCAATGTGGAACCCAGGGCAGAGCTGACGCTGGGTGTTCAGGACTCACAACACATCATAATGCAAAGTCATTCACAAACTCGATCACCCACCAGAAGCAGTTTGTTCTAGGGGAAGGTTTGCAGATGAAATGACATACACACAGTGGTTTCCCAGAATTCAGACCTCACACCTGTGTGAAACCTACTCCGCATCACCCCAGGGGCCCTGCGGACCCTCAACTTGCCTCTCTTCAGTCCAGCAAGATCTTCCAGTGTAGTAAACTTTCCTACAAGTTTAAAAATGTCCTTTGGAAAAGTAGAGCATAGCATCTCTTTAAAAGATCTGTATCTTCCCCTCCAGCATCTTCCTGAAACAGCCAGCGAGAAGAGACAGCCCCCCACACAAAACCCACACACGAATATCAAAATCTGTTTGATAATGAATTTAAATTAAAAAAATCCATACGCTCGAATCATTTTTATTTTTAATTTCTCCCTCCTTTTTCAAATTCATGGACATAATGTTTCTTATTGCAACTCAGAAACATCCCAAAATAGCTGCCAAAATCTTACAAATAAACATAAAACCAAGACTTCGGCAGCACGGAAATAGTCCTCGCTTCTGCTCTAAAGGTTGGTCGCCCTTCTCCATCTTCAGTCAGGCTGAGACTGCACTGGTGATGTGGGCTCGGAGCCATGTGGAATCAAGGCCAACTTTTCTATCTGGAAAAATCCATGCATGGAAGAGTTTGTGCCTTCTACTTCCAGTATGGCTGTGCCTCCAACATGTTCAAAAGAAAAGTCCTTTGCTAGGAAATTGAAAGCTATGGAGGAAATTCACCCAAGCTCTATGTAATTCATGCAGGTTATGTTCCATCGTGAGCTAGGGCCAGAATGTTTACCGTAAGAGCAGTAAAAGGTTCCTACTGCAACGTTTGCTTGTTCACTTGTGTTGCCCCATCACGAAGCGGTTTCTCCCTCACACCGCCATTTCTGACCCATGATATGAGATATGTAACTTTTCCTGGAGGGAGTGGATTTCAGTATCAACTGATCAGTCCTCTGAAATTAAAGACAGGCTTGTACCTCAGCTCCACTCTCATTTTAGTTGTGATCTTCGCTCTTTATTTTTCCTGTCTCCTGATACATAGAAGACTTAGCTGGTTTTGATTTGGGTAGAATAGGCAAAATGTGAATTTAACCTACAGTTAAATTAAGAGCATTTGGTGTGATGGGGTCCATCCTTTTTTTTTTTTTAAAAAAAAAAAAAACTCCTACACCTTACAAATTAAAGGCAGAAAATTAAATTCTGTTTTTCCTTATGATTCACTAAAGGGTCTTGAAAGGCATGAAATGATGTGGCTGCTGTCTCATTTTCTCTCAATTAACTTTAAATCCTAAAAAAAAAAACGGGCTCTGTTCTACCTTTGCAACACGTTGGGTTTCCCCACCCTTCTGCTTTCATGTTGTTGTTTAATATGACTTTGCCAGGGGGATTACAGGGGACAGTTTTCTATGGTTGTCATGTTGTGCATATTTTACCAAAAGAGGCTGAATTCTAGACCATCCTTTCAAAAATCTTTGTGTAGATATGCTCCATCTTGGAACAGAGAGATGGTGTCTTTCTCCGGTGAGTCTTGCTGCCCATTATAAAAACGTTGGGGTCCCCAAGCTGGGAGCTGCTCTTCTGTGATGCAAGGAAGTTCATCCTCAGGCTCTACCCCACCCCTTTGATTGGCCTGTCTCGGGGAATGGAAACCGGGTACTCACAGATGGGCGGGTTCCTGATAGTATGAGCACCTTAAGGCATTTCTTCCTGGTGAGAGTCATTCAACCAGAGAAAAGTGTTATAAAAGATGTCCCTCACTTTATGGAAGCACTGAAGAACGTTATTTTATCCTTGGAAGATTTTCAAGTCAATGCTAGCTCACCAACTAGGACAATTATTGATGATAGAACATTCAACCAGAGAAAAGTGTTATAAAAGATGTCCCTCACTTTATGGAAGCACTGAAGAACGTTATTTTATCCTTGGAAGATTTTCAAGTCAATGCTAGCTCACCAACTAGGACAGTTATTGATGATAGAACACCCTTCCTTCTTTCCTGTCTTAGACAATGTTCATGTAACCATGAAGTTCAAGACTCTTCCACTTACCTGGCTTAATGTCTCATCAAGTAGAAAAGTCAGCACAGAAGCATGAAGGGTTTCCAAGACCCCTCTGTCACCCTTGAGGGTCCTAGAGTTAGCATGTGCCCTGCTGGTGAATCTGGGGGGGGGGGTGTGACTGTGTGTATGGCTATGGGTTGTATGTGGCCTCCATCCTGTGGCCAGGCCTCATTCTGCCACTTGGACTCCATTGTGAGTCGACTTAATAAAATGACCTCTAGAACAAAGTGAATAGCTTTGACCCGAGGTTCTCAATAAGATGGGTCCAGTGGCTGAGAAAATGGCAGCCCCCGGAAAGACTGCCGGAGTTCCAAGCTGTGGATAGTGAGGCATGGATGCCTCACACATCACCACTCATCTGCAGACAAAGAATTGGACTCTTTGTCCAGACTATCTTCTGAAGGATACTTGTAGAGAGAGCGTTTGGAAGCTGGAAAGAAGAAGACCAGACCTGTTTACTGCCTATAATGAAAGATGCTGTTTCCCTGAATCCAATCTCTGCGCTGCCACGCAGCCTCACCCAGTGGCCACCATCTGGTTTCTGGGCATGTCCCTGTGAGACTGATGACCTGGGGAACCACCTCAGGAGTGTTGCTTCTTGGGTATTGACTAAGTTGGGGAATAACAATCATCAGCCTTCCTCTGGTATCCATGAAACCATGACATCTGATCATAAAAGTGAGGTCATTTCCAGCTTCTCTGCAATAGCTCCTCTTCACTCAGCTGTCCAGTCAAAGGCCAGCTCCTGGGACAGGTGATCACAAGACCCTCTCTGGTCCCCCATCCAGTGAACATGCTTTCATTTCATTGCAGTCTCATTGTTGCCCTGTACTTCTGTGTCCATTGACTGGCTCCTGCTGGCTGCATGTAAGCCTCTGTAAGGGCAATTACTACAGACCCTATGACCACTGGGCTGGTGCCTAGAGTAACCCCTGGCATTAAGCAGGCATCAGTATGCACTGATTAAGTTCATTTGACTTGCATGGATCTGTGATTGCAGAAACAGATATTTATAAGCAAGTACTTCATATGCTTGCCTTTTCTGTCAGGCCAAATCATACAAGAAATACATCAGATAATTGAACATCTTTTGCTGCATATTTGTCTTCAATAACATTCAACTTAGTACAGAAGGAGGTGGTTTTATTAAAGAATGTTTAGCCAAAACATGGAACATTTCTTTCACCATGAAATGTTTAAACAATTGTAAGCAATCCGTTCACAAAAGGAACCATCATTTCAACCCTTCTTTTGGATCCTCCAAATCTACATGGATACCCAAGAACAACATGACTTTTCCATTATAATGTTTTTTACTGGAAAAACATAAATTTTCATTGTAGTAAAAAAAAAATCTCTTTTTGACCAAATAACTTGCCGAGCTACAGTTACAGAGTGTAATCAGAAGCAGCGATTTGGAGCATTTCAATGGAAAGAGTGGAGGGAACCAGAGATAAACCAACACAGAAAAACAAAACAAAATATTTGATCAAAATCTGTTTTTTAGAAAGACATAAGCAACATAAGAATCAGCAGTATGATAAACTCCAAGAGACAAAAATGTAGATTGAGTTCGCATGAAGACCTTTCGTATTCAACTGGCTCTGCATTTAATAGTTTTTGTCTCATCTTGACATTCTCAGCAATTAGAGGAGTGTTGTATTTTGAAGAAACAAGAAGGCACAGTAAAAATTACAGATAGCTCATCATTATGTCGAATGCCAAACATGTTAGGGAAAACAAGACCCAAATTGCGGTGCTTTTTGAGTAAATAAAGAGGAGGACAGAACTCATCTTCCCAGCCCCTAAATTTGACTGTAAAAGGTCACAGCAGAAAACAACAACAACAACAAAGCCACAACAACATACAAATTATTATTATCAAGTTAATAGTTCGATAGGTCATCTGTTAGGTTTTATTGTTGACTTGTTCACTAACAGACATTATTCCCTAGAGAAGTTTTATTTTGCAGAAAAATGAACAGGAAGAATCTTTGTGTATCCATGCCCAATGATGTCTTCTAACCAATGATGTCTTGGCATCTTCTAACCAATGATGTCTTGCATTGGTATGGCTCTTAATTAAATGTGATGGGCCAGTAAGGGTGGGTCAGTGTTAGTCACAGTTCTCAGTTGACATCCAGGTCCCCTCCTTGTGCTGTAAATCTATGGGTTTGCAGTGGTCTGATATCATGAACGTATCATCACTGTGCCATCTCACTGATGATAATAGCCTGTCTGTACCCATTTGCTCCCCTCTCTCCTCACTCCCCTGACATGTGACCTCACTGCCATCTTCATTGTCTCCATAGCTCCACTCTCTGCACAATGTCACGTAGGTGGACTCATACAATAGGCAGCTGTTCTGGTGACCTCTTTCCCTTAGCAACATGGCCATAAGATTCTACGATGTGTTTTTCAAAATGTTAGTCATAGTGTTCTTCTCATTTCTTCCATACGCTCTTAGATGCACAAAAGGTTTTCATTCTAATGAATCTCAAATTGTTTGGTTTTTCCATTTTTTTGTTTTTGTGTTTTTGTTGTCAACTGTAAGAATTTATTGTGAAATCTGAGTTGTGAAGATTTCCCCCTCCATTTTGTTGTGAGAATTTTATAGCTCTCAGTCTTATATTTAGGTTAACAGTCCATCTTGAATTAAATAATATGTGTATATATATATGTATTCATATATGTGTGTATATATGTATGTGCATATGTATGTTATATATATAACATACATACATATATATATATTTCCTAGACACCATATATATATATATATATATATATATATATATATATATGGTGTCTAGGAAATATATATAAATATATATATATGTATGTATGTTATATATATATATGGTGTCTAGGAAAAACCCAACTTAATTCTGTGCCAGCGGAATTCCAGGTGTTTCAGTATCATTTGTGGAAAAGACTGCTCTCTCTCATTGATGAACATTGATGGAACTGGTGTTCAGGTTGAAAATTGTTGGCCAATCATGTATGAGCTTATTATGGATTTCCCATTCTACTCCACCAGCCTGCATGTCTTTATGCCTGCGTGTTATTTTGACAACTGGGTCTTTCCAGTGACTCTCAGAACTGAGAAGTGGGAGATCTCTAAGTTGGTTCTTTTTCCAACATTTTGACTCTTGGGGTCTGCTGACATTCCATATAATTTAAACTAGCTTTCCCAGATCTGCAAACAGACACTTGACATATTTGTGGGGATTCTGTTTAGCGTGGATGTCCTAGAATAGTCATTTAATATACAAATATAGAATGTCTTTTCATTTATTGGGGTCTTTAATTTCTTTCTGCAGTGTATTGTAGTTTTCAATGTATAATTCTTTCACCTCCTTGATTGAAAGTATACCGAGGTACTTTAATTCCTTTAACTGCTATTGTAAATGAAACTTTTAAAATTTTTCTTTAAAATTGTTCTAGCAGACACAAATAGAAATCATTTTTATATATTGATCATATACACTGAAAATTTTCTGCATAAATTAATTTTAGTTTCATTATTCTTGATTCCTTGGGACTTTTTAAGGATAGAGCTATGTACTCTGAAAGGAGATATTTTTACTTCTTTTTTTCTAATTAGGACAGCAAGATATTTTTACTTCTTTCTTTCTAATTAGGACAGCAAGTATTTCTTTTTCTTGTCATAGTGCTCAGACTAGAACTTCTGGTACCATGTTAAATAGCAGTGGTGAAAACTCACATACGTCTTATCCTGATTTTAGGAAGAAGATGCTATTATTTTACAATGAGTATTGTATCACCAACAGCGACACAATACTTTCATAAGGGTCCTTTATCATGTCGGGGAATTCTCCTTCTATTCTTAATTTGTTCGGTGTTTTTATCATGAGAGAATGTTGGATTTTTTTAATTGACTTTTCCAATTCAGTTGAAAGGATTATGTTTCTTCTTGTTTCTTTGTTCTTTTGCTACAGTGTCAGGCATTCATTGAATTCTCTGTTGCAGAAACAACCTTGATTCCCAGAGTAAAATCACTCAATCATGATGTATAATTATTTTAATATGCTATTGGATTCAATTTGCTAGCATTTTGTTGAGGGTTTTCACATCTATATTCATAAGGTTGGTATGGGTGCAATTAATTGAGCCTTAGAGAATATTCTTAAGAACATTTACTCCGATTTACTTTGAAGAGTATGAGAAGAATTAGTATTAATTCTTCTTTAAACATTTGGAGGAATTTCTAGGTGAAGTCGGCTGGCACATTTCCTTCTTGGAATTTCTTTATCATTGATTAAATTGCTTCTTCTCATACAGGTCTGTGGGATTTTCTTTTTATCCCTAGATCTGTATATGTAACCTGTCTATTTTTCATATCTTTTCCACATCATCTAAATTATCAGATGCGTTGATACACATTGTCCATAATACTCTTTTGTCTTTTTCTATAAGATAACAACGGTCCCAGTTTCTTTTTTGACTTTAGTAATTTGTATCTTTGTTTTTTCCTTATCTAGCTAGAGAATTGTCAGTTTTCCTGTCTGCTCAAAGATCCAAATATTGATTTTATTGTAAGTTTTGGTTTTCACTTCAGCTCATTTATACCTAACTGGATTTTTAGCGTGCCCTCCCTTCAGCTAGCTCTGGGTATATCTTGCTCTTTTTCTTCTTCTTTTTTCTGTATTTACTAAGGTGTAAAGTTAAGTAGCTGATGAAAATCTTACTTTACAACATAGGCATTTAGAATCTTGAAGCCTGTGAGTGATTTTCTCAAAATAGCCCATAAAGTTTGCTGTGTTTTGGTTCTGTTTTCATTTGTCTCTAAGTGTGTTCCAAATTCTCATGGGAATCCTTCTATGAAGTATGAGTTGCCTAAGAATTTATCATTTCATTTCCACATTCTTGTGCAGTTTCCAGTTTTCTTCTTCTTATTGATTTCTAACCATAGTCAGTCGTGATCACGGAAGATACTTTGCATGATCCCAAACTTTCAAACTTGACTGACATCTTTTCTGCAGCCCAGCATATGGCTGCTCCAGCAAGGGAAGAACGGGAAGAATGTGCGTTCTGCTAACGCCGAGTGCTGTGTGCTATTTGCAAACCAGAAGGGTCATTCCGGACGAGATAAGAAAAACCTCTGCTGAGATGTTGGGAGGAGCACTGCACATCTTCTGTTAGTTCTAACAAAGTGCTGTTCGATTCACTTATTTCCTGTTTGATTTTCTGTCTAAATAATCATCCATTCTTCAGAGTGGTGGACGGAAGTCCCCAGCTATTACCATAGATCTCATATCAGTTAGCGTGATATTCAGCAGACTCTTTCCTGCAAGGCATCTGGCTACCTTCCTCTGCATCCAGCATGGACAAGGAGGAAAACAGCATGCAAGAATTTGGGAAGTGGAGATGAGTTTTTTGTTTCCCCACAGACTGAAGGGAACAGATTTGCCGTCAGAAGGATTGTGTTAGTGGCCACAGTGTATATACAATAACGCTTTTCTCTCTTCATGGTGAGCATGATCTCTGTTGCACACCCCCTCAGAGTGTTTACTTCTTGAGACAGATGCCAATGGGAGAGAAAATAAATGCTCATGTGAGAATAGGCGGAACATCAATATCTTTGAAAAGACCAACAAAATTGACGTGTCAATCATCTGATAAAGTAAGAAATGAGGCAGAGAGAAGGATAGATTTCCAAGATTAGAAATTAATTGGGGATATTTAGATGTTATAAATATGAGGAAGAAAATTAGAGTGTCATAGTAAACATCACTTAGCCACGTATTTTAAAGCTAGATAAAATCGAAAAAAATTCTGCAATCACACACACCCCTTACAAGAAAAGACATTAGATGAACTGAATCATTTTATAATCACGAAATAATTTGATTCTGAATTCAAAACCCTCCCACAAAGAAAACTCTGGACCACTGGGATTTAGGCATGAATTCTTCCCAATAGGAACAAACAGCATCCATCCCTTACAAAGTGTCCCAGGAAACAGAAACATCATGGCCCACATTCCGATTAATCACACATCTGACAAACATACTTAACAAGTCTGCCTTGCGTAACATAGATGCAGACACATCCTTGGACGCCAAGAACAAGGACCTTGAACAATGCAGAAAGCTGGTTACCATTAGAAATACATCAGTTACACATGGAAATGCCTCCCTCGGTACCCGGAACGTTGAGATGCAGATGAGGAAAGAGGTTGGGTGCTGGCCTGGTTTCCATGTTTGTGTCTGTTTGGGAGTGGCAGACTGGCCAGCCTTTTCACTCAGAGCGACGGTGTGAGGATTCCTGGAAATGAGTTATGATTCATTTCATTTTTGCATCACCTCAAATTGATTAGTCATCTGATCCTAAAGGTAATAGGGAGGTGGTTCTAACGGTGTACATGAAACTCTGAACTTGTGGAATTGCTCGTTGCTCTCGAAGCTGGACCTCAGTATGGGCAGTGTTACAGCTTATGCACTTAAGGCATTAGCCGTGTCAGAAAAACACAGAGGTGAAAGAGGCCTAAATAAGACTTTTACTTTGCTGCATAGCCCAGGTGGGGAAGAGGAAATGTATCACACGGGTGATGCGGACTCCTTTTGACTCGATTTCACTTTCAGATTGACTGAGGTCCACTAGGACTGAGATGAACCCCCACGCACCTCCCCGAGGAGCACAAGTGGGGTTCCTAGCTGTTTGGGACACTTGTGCGTGTGTGGACCATTAGACTCGTTTAGTTTATTTTCCCCTTTTCTGTAAAGAAACCTCCATGTTTACCCTGATTGCTAAGATCTGATCTCTGGGTAGCTGCTTGCAGGCAGGCGGGAGACCCCTCAGTGACCAAAGTTCAAAAGGGGGTCGGACCTCCCAACCCCAGTAACACTCTGATGGTGCCTAGACAGCCCTTCCCAGCCTTGCAATTCATCTGTGACCCTGTAACCCCCTCTTGAAACGTCTCGTTCCTTTTGAACAAGGATCACCAAGTCCTCTGCCACCTTTGTCCGGGGCAGCTGTGGTCTCCTGGACAGCACCTGGTTTCTTACTTCTTAGGCTGGCCCAGAAACAGCCAATAAATGCACTCAGAGAAAAGCGCCTTTAAAGTGTCATGTTTCCTAGCCAGGTGCGGTGGTGCACACCTATAATCCAAGCTACTAGGAGGCTGAGGTTAGGAATCACTTGAGTCCATGGGTTCAGGATTACCCTGGGCAACGTAGCGAGACCTCGTCTCTAACAAAAAATGTCTTGTTTCCTCCCTGGGAAAGTTATTCCCGCTGGCATCTTTCCCCCTCCCTCAGTCTTTGCTGTTTCAGCAGTTCTCTGATGTTTTTACGTAGTTCATTTTCCAGAAACACCTGCTGTTTAAAGTCTTTCTCAATGAGACACTTGGTCTCCTCCAAGTTACCACAGCGAATTCAAAAGCAAAACCTTCAGACAGTCCTTTTCTCTACCTTTGTGGATCAGTCTCACCTTCTCACCTTTCCATCTCACGAGGGCTACTGTTATTGTATCTTCATTTTCTGTGAGATTCACTCAGCATCCGCTTCCGTGGGCGCCCACGCACGTGTCCTTTCTTCTCGCTCCTCAGGGTTTCAGTGGTGTATGCTTTGGGCTCTGAGCATGGCAGAGTCTGCTCTTGTGACCGCGATGTCTTCTTTCCCCAACGGTATGACAGTGTTCCTAACAGGTACCATGTTCACCCATCCTGGCATCATCTCTGTTCCCTCAGAGTTTTGGTATCGGGGTTAGGGGATGACCCCATTTTGCTTCCTTTTGCTGAGGGTTCTTCTGCCTGCACATAAGCAGCTGTCCAGAGGCCAAACTTTAGTAAAAAGGGCAAACACAGGGGGTTGTTTACAGATACGGGAAAAACGAAGAGTCTAATGGTTCACACCCTCACGAGTGTCCCAAGGGAATAGAACCCCACTTCCGCTCCCTGGGGAGCTCCATGGGGTTCATCTCAGTCTTGTGCACTTCAGTCTGAAGCCATCAGGTCACATCCTTTGGTCTCCATCACCCCAGTCAGCATCCAGGTGACCCCCCCCCCCAATGCAAGGTTCAGCTCGGGTCCCTCCGGGTTGCATGGTGGGACTTCATCAGGGCCGCCTCTCCTCTGCCTTCAGTTCTTGACCCTCGGGAGACCCGAATGCCAGGGGAGCCCCAAAAGACTCAGGTCCTGAACCCCAAAAACCTCTGCATCTGATGCCAATCTCCAGGCTCTGGCTCTCAGCTCTGCTCTCCTTCCCAAAGGTCATATCTCCAGACTCTGCTCCTTTTCCTTTTATCCTTTTCCTGGCTCCCCCTCCCCTCAGGAAGCCAGCAGCCCCTACTCACAACCACACTCTCCCCTGGGGTCCATCTACCCTTCCCCACCTGGGCCTCCTGGGAGCCATCACCCCAGGGCCCTAGATTAGCAAGTTTGATTACTACTCATCCAGGGCAAAGAAGGAAGTGCCCTTATCTGGTTTAAGGCTATTCTTTTTTTAAAAAAAAACATTTTATTGTCAAATTGTAGCCTTTTAAAATAATTTTTGATTGGACATATATGTCCATCCATCCATCCATCTATCCATCCACCCACCCATCCATCCATCCATCCATCATCCATCCATCATCCATCCATCATCCATCCATCCATCCATCCACCCATCCATCATCCATCCATCCATCCATCCATCCA
>PVHY01022421.1:0-22417 GCA_004024945.1 Uropsilus gracilis
AAGATGAAAGTTTTAGTTCTTCTTAGGTCTTTCTGAGCATGTGTGTTTCCTAGGCATTCATGTGGCTTTTGAAACCCCTCTGTATATACATGGCTCTTTTGAATGTCCTGAATTATCGAATAATCTCACCCTAGATTTTCTTCAGAACTTAAACAAAAATGGCCTTATTATGTTTTCACTTATAGTTCTTATTCCAGATGAAGTCTTGTAGCTAGTAATAGCAGTGCCAACAATTTTCTACCCAAATTTTAAGTTAGATTTAAAATAATTCAGAAACAGAACTTGTCACAATTCTTCGGCTATCACTCAAATTAAGACAAATACATAGACAAATTTGCAAATAGAGTCTGTTTGGTTCCCTGACTTGAGGGAGGAGACTGGGAACCAGGATACAGTTGTTTTACCACTAAAATCACCATTGTATCCTAGAGGGGTTTAAGAAGGACTGAGTAAAATGTACAAACTATCCTGTCATTCAACCATGCCAGGTTCATTGCTAATTCAGGCAAAAGCAAGAAGACTCCTAGACCTTTTATTCTAACTCAGGGGACCAACCATATAAATAGGTAGGCAGGAAGAGAGTAAGAGACTAACTCTGAGAGTGGTAAGACAGCAACTACTCACCTCATAACCCTCTTTAGTGCCCATAACCACACAAAGGACACATTGCTGTAAATGCAAGGCCCATCTGTTGTTTGCTAACATTTCCAGGTTATGGCCATCAGTGTGTGGAAGGCAAAAAAAAATAGTCTGATTTTGATTCATTTTCCTTATACTTCCCTAAGTAATAAGTTTGAAGATGGTTTCTTTCTTGATCAGATATTCACTTGATAGCTATCAACTTTGACAGTTTTCCAAGCAATGTCAGAATTATTGAGAATCAATTTTACACACCAATACATACCTGATTCACACATATGTATATATACATGAAAAATTTGGAGCTTTATTCTCTATAATTCTGCTCAAAGATTGAATAAATTTTAAAAGGATTTGTTTTTAATTAAGAGTCTTGTTTTAGCTCTACTTTTCATCATCTATAATTTCTGTTATTAATAATTTTGTTTTTACCAGCTAATACTGAGATAATATTGGGATGCCCCCATCAGGTATTACCACAGGTATTACCACACACCATCAACTCACCTATGTTCCACCACCATATACCATTGTATTCTCTTCCCTCTTTTTCTTATTCTCTGCCATCCTCTCTTCCCCATGATACCTCAGTTCTATAGTCATCTATCAAAGGTCAGTTTTTAAACTTGTCTTAATCTTACTATTAATTAAATTTTTATTACATATTTTAGTGATACCACTTGGTTTTTATCTTCCTCCTTCTGACTTATTTCATTTTGCATTATCCCTTCAAGCTCCATGTTACTGCAAATGGCATGAGTTTATCTTTTTTGATCACTGAGTAATATTTCATTATGCATAAGTGTCTCATCATGACCCACGCATATGTTCCTGAGTACTTATTTCTATAGTTTAATTATAGTAACCAGTGCTGCAATAAACATGTAAGTCCAGGTTTCCTTTCAAAAAGGTGTTTTTTGAATTCTGGGGTGAGATGCTTAGGAATGTAATTACTGGGCTGAATGGTATATCCACATTAATGTTTTTAGACACTTCTATACTGCTTTTCATATAGCTGGAGCAGTTTGCATTCCAACTGGCAATGTGGGGGGGGGGGGAGATCTCTTTTCTCCTCATCCTTGCCAGCACTTGTTCTTTTTAATATTAGCCATTCTCATAGGTATGAAATGGTATTTCATTGTGGTCTTGACTTGCGTTTCTCTAATATGAGTAATGGTGAACATTTTTTTCATGTGTTTATTTGCAGTCTGTATGTCATCTTTGGAAAATTACCTACTTAGTTCTTCTGCCCATATTTTGATTGAGTTGTTTTGTTTTTGTAGAACCTTTGAATTCTTTGTATATCTTTGATAACAGTCTTTTTTCAGATATATGGTTTGCAATTATCTTTTCCCATTCAGTAGTTTTTTTGTTTTTGTTTTTGTTTTTTCAGCTATGGTTTTTTTCACTTCAGAGAAGCTGTTTTATGTTCTCGTTTTCCATTTTGTTTGGGATGAATCCCTAAAGGTGTCACTAAAACTTCTATCATGAAATGTTTTGCATACGTTACATTCATGTATTTCATGAGTTTATGTTTCACACCCAAGGTTTCACACTCTATTTTGAGTTTTGTTGTATAATGAAATTATGATTTAGTTTCATTCTTTAACATGGAGTTGTCTTGTTTTCCCAACACTGCTTATTGAAGAGGCTATCCTTGTTCCAGTGTATGTTTTTAGATCCTTTGTCATAAATTGACTGTTCACATATGCATGTTGATTTAGCTCCCAATTCTATTCCATTTGTTGGTGTGTCTGATTTTGTTCAAATAGCAGGCTGTTTTAGTTATTATGCTTTATGCCTAGGTGGTACAGTTAGGGTCAGTCAACTAAGAATCCCATAACTGCCATAGGATTTGGAGGAAGCCTACATTGAGGTTGGTTGTCACCATGTGATTAGAGATTTGTAACTGTCTTACCCCCCAGCCTCCAGGAAAGGGACAGGGACTGAACACTGAGTTCAACTGCCAGTAATCAATGATTTAATCAATCATGCCTAAATAATGGCATTTCTATAAAAACCTAAGAAAGTGGAATTTGGAGAGCTTCCAGGTTGGGGAAGTAGAACATGCCCACATGTCACTCTGCAGAGCACTAAACTCCACCAGGATGGAAGCTCCATTGTTTAGGATCTTGCCCTACACATCCCTTCATTTGGCTGTTAATTCATATTCTTTGGTCTGTTTAATAATGAAGTTTTTTTTAATGTTAGTTTTTATTCTAATAATTAAAATGACTTTGTTGTGCTTTATTCATTACTTTTATAATTGAAAACCTATATATTCTGTTAACTCTCTTAGTTTAGATAGCATCGTTATTCCATTATTACAGAACCAAAAATGAAATTAATTTTTTCTCTCCCATTTTTCAATCCCCAGTTTTAGTGGTTTTTCTAATATTTCTTAGCTTTATATTACCATTAAAGAGCTATAACTTGAGTTTTCAGTTGTAAATTATTATAAATTTGGGCTCCTAGTTTAAAAGCTGAGCCTTAAAAGCTCAGCTTTAAAAAAGATGAGAAAATGCTCACACTGTAATGGTTATGTTAAACTACCATGATTCATATTATATTGGTTCTGTTATTTGTAATCTTCCAAAGATAAAGGCCTCTAACCTCATGGCTTTGGATTTAACTTTTCATGGGTATAGTCTACTAATAATAATTCAGTTGAGCAACTCTTTAGAAATCCTTTCAGATTATGAGACTGACTCACTGGCCACTGCACCAAGAAGACCCCTAACTTTGGAAATTCTCCCTCTAATAACTGGATCATTTTCCTTCTTCCAAGCGGAAGATCACATCTAGCTACCTAAAGCAGTACTCTATAGTGCTCTACGAAAGTGGAAAATAATTAAATATCTGAATCTGCTGCATGAGCATCAATACTGCTGGATGTAAAGAAAGGTATAGCTGCAGTAGTTGCATGTTAAAAGTGCTTATTTGCTTTCTAAAGGAGATTGCAAAAGGATTAAATCTCCTTAAATCCCTGAATCAGAGGAATAATACGAAGATTTATTTAGGAATAAATCCTAAAAGTGGTCCAGTTGTGTTGGGTTTTATAAAAGGTACTGAGGACTTCCACTCTACCTCCATGTGTCAAACAAGCAGATTGTATAAAGGACACCAAATGGCCAACATAGCATTGAACAGAAGTTAGACAGCACTAATCAAGCAAATGTGAATCAGATATCACCTCATACCTGTTAGAATAGTTATGATGAAGAAGATAAAAGACAATACCAGTGAGGACATGGAAAAAAAAGAACCCTTGAAAACCAATTGTGGGAATGTAAATTAGTCCAACTACTATTGAAAACAATATGGAGGGTCTCAAAAAATTAAAAACAGACTTACTTATAGGATCATGCAATCCCACTTCAGAGATATACACAAGGGAAATGAAAACAGGATTTTAATGAAATACATGTATATCTAGAATTATCACAGAATTATTCACAATATCCACAATATATAAATTATATATATATACATATATATATAATCCATCAACAGATGGATAAATAAAAATGATGTGGAGTCTATACACAATGAATCATCAGTCATGAGAAAAGGGGATACTGGTCATTTGTAGCAACAAAGATGGACCTGAGCACATTATGCTGTGTGAGATCATACAGAGAAAGACAAGTACAGTTTATACTGTTACTGGGTGAGGGGAACACTCCTTTTAATTTTAATTAGTGAGGAGGGTTCTTCTGCCCGCACCCAAACAGTTATCCAGAGATCAAACTTTTGTTATAAGGGTTAAGTACAAGGTTTATTCCCAAATTGGAAAAGACAGACTAAAAAAGTCTAATAGTCCACACCCTCATGAGTGTCCCAAACAGAAAGGAACCTTGCTTCTGCTCCTTGGGATGCTGCGTGGGATTTACCTCAGTCTGAAAGTTATGTCCTTGTCTTTGGCTCTCAGTTACTGTAGCCAGTATAGAGCAAATTGCAAAACCAACTCGAGGTTCAGCTCGGCCTCTCTCTCACTTGTTCTCCTCTCTGGGTCATCAAGGCAGCTCAGCTGTCTGTGATAAACTCCTCATCTCCACCTTCATTCAATTCCCTGATCTTCGAAGACTGTAAGGTTGGGGTCCCCAAAAGGTTCAACAATCTGGCTTCTGCTCCAGATGTCCAATGCTTGATCAGCTTTCCTCCCTGCTGATCTCCAGATCTTCCTCCAAAATCTCCACACTCTCCATTCCTGCAGTGTTCTCTTTTATCCCCTTTTCCTTGTTCCTCCTCCCATCATGAATCCTGATGATGGGATTATCAACTGCACTCTGGTTTGGTTCAGTTATGATCCCTTCCCTGGGTCTAAGAACACTAGCACAGGAAGTTAAATTAGCATAACAATGTTGACCACATCCAATTTAAGATTTACAGTAACAAGGAAAGAGAGATTAACCCTCTATCTGGTGTCAGGTCATTCTAAACCTTTATGTCTTTCAAATACAGGCAATGGTGAGCCCAAGTTCTACCAACAGACAACTGCCCACATTGGGGTACTGGCTTCAATATCACTTGTCGAAGGCCGAACGCAAGGTACAAGAAAGAATGATGAGAGAGATTTGCTTAGCTGCAGTAGCTAAGGGTCGATTTGGAAGTAATGAACCAAATGACAATTCATTAACAAAAGAAAGGGGTATATATAGAGAAGACAGGGCAAGGGTTGGGTGAATTTCAAAGGAAGGCAAAGGGCGAGGGTACAATTGGTTAGCATAATAGATAATAGTTCCTGTGAGGTAATTGGGGGCAGGGGAACTGCTCACAAGTGGTCTCAATCTCTTTAAGGAGGATTTCCTTTTTTTTTTTTTTTTTTACCTTTTTTAAAAAATAATTTATATATATATATTTCACATCATTGTGATCCCTGGGGGTCACCCACCACCTTCCCTCCCTGGCCACTCCAGTTGGTCCCCTCCCCCAGTTTTGTACTTTCGTTTGGTTGTCCATATATTAGTGAAACCATTTGGTTTCTGTCTTTTTTCTTCTGACTTGTTTCTGCCAATATGATTTCTTCTAGGTACATTCCATCCATGTTATCATAAATTCATCAAATTTGTCATTTTTAATTGACATGTAATATTCCAGTGTATATATACACCACATCTTTTTCATCCATTTGTCTGTTCTGGGGCATTTGGGTTGTTTCCTTGCAATTATAAATAGTGCTGCAATAAACATCCGAACACAGGTGTCCCTTTGTACCAACATTTAGGTCTCCTTTGGGTAGATTCCCAGAAGAGCAATTGCTGGGTCAAATGGTAGTTCCAGGGCCGGGCACGGTGGCTTATGCCTGTAAGCTTCAGCCTATGAAGCGGCTGGGGCTAGGGATCATGGTTCGAGTGACACCTGGGGGCCGTAGTGAGACCTAGTTCCAAAAAATAGCTGGACGTGGTGGCACGCACCTGTAATCCCAGCTACCTGGGAAGCTGAGGCTGGGGATTGCTTGGTCTGTGGTACCCCAGGCAATGAGAGCCTGCAGTTCCATGGGCAAAAATAGCGAGACCTAGTCTCAAAAAAAACCCAAAAAATGGTAGTTCCATTTTCATTAGTTTGAGAGTCCTCCACATTGTTTTCCATCGTGGTTGGACCAGTTTACATTCCCACCAGCAGTGTAAGAGTGTTCCTTTCCACATTCTCGCCGGCACTTGTCTGTTTTTTGGATGTGGGCCATTCTTACTGGTGTAAGGTGGTATCTCATTGTGGTTTTGATTTGCATTTCCCTGATTGCTAGTGATGTTGAACAGCTTTAGGTAAACATTTTGGAGGGGCAGCAGGGTCCCATCATTTATTCAGAGGTATTCAATGCTAATTTGTCTACAGTTTGCCGGAGGCAATTAAGGTAAGATGAAGTTTGCTTCATCTCACACACAATTCTGTCTGGTCTGTAAATGGCTTTCCACAATCACTTACATGTAGAACTGAAAAAGTGAAAACTGTAGAAATATAAAAAAGAGCAAAAAAGTTGTTACATAGGATGGGGGTTGGGAAGATAAAAATGATGTCTAAGGGTAAAACTTGTCACAAATAGTAAATAAATAAGTCATAGACATGACTATAATAAACATATATGGTAAAACTATACTATAGTGACATGATAAATATTGGTCAATTACAATCATTACAATATATAAGTGTATCAAAATGCATGCCTTAAATTTACAAAACACTAAAGTCAAATTTGTCAAAAAAATGATTATTCAAATGTCCTAATGTTAGGGGGGGGTGTGGTGAAATTGGAGGATTCTGGCCCCCACTAATGGTGGTGTTGCATTAAAATAGCAGCTATCCATTCACTGGTGGGTGCAGACCTGGAAAAGGGAAGCCAAGCCTCCTCATGATAGGATTAGTATCAGGAGATTAGGAAGAAGACTGGGATAAAACATGTGGAAAGGAGACAGAGAGCAGAGCAGCAGCAGTAGTGGCCAGCTGCCAGGTGGGAGTAGGCAGGTTCCATGCCCTATCCTGGGCTGCTTGAAGCTTGGGGAAGCATGTTGGAGAGACTTGTAACTTGTATAGTTGACTTGGAAATTTAGTACCTAAGAACTTGGTTTAACTTTGAAACTGCAAAGCTTGGAAGTCTTCTGGAGAACTGAAGAGAATTTGTTGTGTTGCTGTATCGGATGAGTTTTGTTGGTTTTCAGGCCACTTTGGAGTTGAAGCTGAAAGTATGCAGGAGTTATGTGAAAGGTCAGATTGGGGGTGCTGGGGGCCTCCACCCATATGAGGATTATGGACACCACCCTATCTAAGTCTTACCCTCAACAGCTGAGACTGCCTTCAGCCTCACCCACCTCACCCAGTCAGCGAACTTGCCTTAGTTAGTCTGTTCCCAACAGTTACATATTTAGAAACAGATGCAAGTAAATTAGTGATGTTGGGTAAGAAAACAGGCAAAATGGGGTGCTTAACCAAACTTAATAAGGGGGGTAGCTGACCCCTGTCTGCTAACCTTGCTGTCACAGTAGCAACCCCCCCCCCCATGTCCCTGCCTCTATAAAAACAGACACCAACTCCATATGAGTGCAACTTCACTAACCCCTACCATGGGTTAGAGGACCTCGCCCAGGAGCTCGTAGCAATAAACTTTTAATTTTACTTGGCCTGGGTCTTGTCTCTTTCCTCACCACCGTCTTCTCATATTTCCTTGCTGTCCTTTCATATTCCTGGCTTGCTCCTGCTTCCTTCCTTTCATGCAGTCTTTTCATATTCCTGACTCCTGTTTCCCTCCTTCCTTGCCATTCTTTCATTGTGCCTTTTGGAGAATTGACAAGGCCATCTTGGTTTTCTCATTGGATCTGAATCTCCTACTTTGGAAGAAGGAACGATGGTGCCGTCTTGGCTTCTTAGACTTCAAGTGAGTGGGGCTGTGTCTTTGAAGAAGAAATAACAATGTCATCTTGGTTTCATCTGGTTTGAAGGTGTGTCAGCTGCCATTTTGTGGACACACATAGCTGAGCAGCCATATGTAGCCTTTTGAACTAGAGACTGGACTGGTGGATAAGATTACCAAAGGGGTTCCTTGTTCCCCCTCAGTGACTCTTGTCTACTTTGTCTTTTAATAAGCAAATTTGTTTTTTGCCTCCCTCTTAAGGTTTACGTGGTCTTGCTACTGCATGTGCAGGCCTGGAAGAACCTGATGTGTGGCTGACTTTAAAAGGTCAGCTGCTCCCCTTATTAAGTTTGGTTAAGCACCCCATTTTGCCTGTTTTCTTACCCAACATCATTAATTTACTTGCATCTATTTCTAAATATGTAACTGTTGGGAACAGACTAACTAAAGTAACTCCATTTTGCTTAAAACCACCACGTTGAAGCCAGTGTCCTCTCTGCCCCAGTGGAAAGTACTCTCCATGGTTGGCTGGTCTGACAGCCTGTTTCTGCCTCCCCTTATTCCTCGTTGTTTCTGACAACCGTCTTGTCCACCAGAGAGATGATGGATTTCAGCATTACTGGAAGTTACGGGAACATGTCTCACAATTATGGGAATGTGGAAATGTGTCCTACACCTGCTTGCTGCTTCACAATAGGGGGTGGGGGTGGTTTTGCCGTATAAAAGGTTGTCACAGAGACTGCTCCAGGTCTCTCTTGCCTAGCTGGCTTGGGGATCCTGGTACAGCAGTAATTAGTTTGCAGCTCTGAACTTCAATCAGAGTCCTTGTATCTTGTTGAGCAGCCCACGAGTCACAACAGTAACATACCATCAGTTAATAGACTTTTGATAAAACTTAGTGCCTTTTGAAAACAGAGTGTAATTATTTTTCCATAAGCCAACAGCTAACTACTCTCTAAGGTACAAACACTCTCCACAAAAGAGTTCTTGCTGGTGTAACAAGAAATCTAAAGGGATACAGGTGAGCCATATAGGCAACATTCAGAAGCAGACTTGTATTTCAGAAACATATTTATACTGAAATGATTTCCAATAGAGGTACCAAGGCTTTTCAAGAAGGAAAATGCATACCTCTAAACAAATGATGCTACAACTTACAAACACATTTAAAAAGGGGGGAGGGGGGTGAAGTGCTTGCAACCATATTAGGCAAAGATTTCTCAGGTCACAATGATATCGGGTGACAAAACAGGCAAAACAAATAACCAAACTTGCAAAGGGGAGTATCTGGCCCTTTAAAAGCCAGTCACACACCAGGTTCTTCCCAGCCCATGCATGCAGTAGCAAGACCACATAAACTTTAAAAGGGAGGCAAAAACAAATTTACTTAATAAAAGACAAATAAGACAAGAATTACCAAAGGGCACAAGGGAACCCCTTTAGTAATCTTACCACATAATCCAATCTCTAGTCCAAAGCACACATGACTTTAGCAGTCATGTGTATCCACAAAATGGTGACTGCCCCACCTTATGCTGGATGAAGGAGTTAAGATGGCACTACCGCTCCTTCTCCAAAGACACAGCTCCACTCAGTACAAGCCAGAAGAAGCCAAGATGGCATCATAGATCCTTATCTGAAAGCAGGAGGTTCAAATCCAACGAGGAAGACCAGGGTGGCATTGTTAATTCTTCTCCAAAAGGCACTGCTCCGACATTCTTTCAGCTCCAACTCCAAAGTGGTCCAGCATCCACAAAACTCAATACAGCAACACAGCAAGCCCTTCAGACATCTCATGTTGAAAATGGCAACACAGCAAACTCTCCTTCTGTTATCGGGGGGATAGGGACACCCCCGTTTAAATTTCTCCTTTTTATGGGGTTTTTTGCCTGCGCGCAGCAGCTGCTTAGATATCAAACCCTAACAACCAGGATAGACAAGAGGTTTATTTTTAGATACAGAAAAACAAACTGAAAGAGTCCACACCCTCACAAATGTTTTAAACAGAATAGAGCCCTACTTTTGCTCCTTAAGGAGCTTTGTGGGGTTTACCTGGTCCTAGAGCACTTTTGGTTGAAAATGCCAGGACCATGACTCCCAATCCTGTTGCTCCAGTTGTTACCAGAGGAATCCAACCAACACAGGTGGGGCTTAGGCAGTCTCCCCAAGGCAGGCCTGTCCGAGTGTCACCGTGGCTCCGCACTTCACCAGGGCCCCCTCTCCTCTGCCTTTACACCAGTCTTGCTCTTCAGGAACTGAGTGCTGGGGAGGTGAGGAAGCACCAAAGGACTCCGCTCCTGGGTCCTCCTGAGGCCCAAAACCTCCATGCCTGATGCCAATTTCCAGGCTCTCGCTCTCACTTTACTCTCTACGCTCTTATAAAGCCGAGACCCAAAGATGAACCCTGGACCCAAAGACAAACCCAGTTCCTTTCATTGAGAAAGGAATGTGGGCATTGCTGTCATCTGCATCTAAAAAACAGAGACTAAGACTAGCCTGAGGCCAGTTCCCCTTTTCAAAGTAAAGTGATTACCTGGGCAGACTTGGAATTATGTAATGCAGGGTCCTGAGGTCAAAGGTAGGTCCAGAGGGCAAAGGGAGGTAACACACCAAGGTGGGATGGTGAATGGGAATCAGGGAAAAGAATAAAAAGAGGGAAGGTGGAGTGTAGAAATATACAATTTTGGAGAGAAGCGTGGAGAATGAAGCAAGAGCGAGAGCCTGGAGATTGGCATCAGGCGTAGAGGTTTTGGGCCTCAGGAGGACCCAGGAGCTAAGTCTTTGGAGCTTCCTCACCTCCCCAGGACTCGGTTCCTGAGGAGCAAAACCTGTGTAAAGGCAGAGGAGAGGTGACAAACAGGCCTGCCTCGGGGAGACCTCCTGAGCTGAAACAGGGTGACCCAAAGGGACTTTTTGCCTTTACTTTAACACATACAGGCCTGCTTCCCTCTCCGAAGCAGGCTACAAACAGGGCATTTACCTTTAACCTAACTTTGAGCCCCTCAGCCTGCTTCTCTCTACAAAGCAGGCTGTAACAGTTAATTAGCATTTACACTGATCACCTTTATCATTGATATGCAAAAGCCAGCCAGCTGCTTCTTAGCTCCCAGCTCAAAAAACTGCAGAAGAAAAAAACTTAAAAACAGTTTAAACTCTCCACTTGTGGGTTCTTAACACCATTCCCAGGCTTTTCAGCCAAAAATACCAAACCAATGCAAGACTATCAGTGTAGACTAATTTATTTTTAACAAAGTAATCTTTAATTATCCTAATAACTACAAAAGAAACATGTAAGACGCAGATTACTTTAACATTGTTTAAAACCTTTCTCAGCATTGTCTAAAGTCCTTTACCAGATTGCCCAGAAATCCTGTCTCTCAGTCCTGATCATCTCACCAAAATTAGCCAGTTAGAGTTTCTCTCCATGTGTTTGAAGACATCTATTTTGGGGGCTCTCCTTTGGCGTGCTCCTTTGGCATGCTCCAGTTCCTCCATGCCATCCTCTTCTTGTCGTTCAGGTAGAAACTTCATGGTACCGGACGCAGCCAAGTTCACTTTCTTTTCAGGAGTGTCTTTTGCACGGCCTCTCGCAGACACAAGTTAAACTCAGCAAAACAAATTCCAACCCAGAGTTTAAATCTGCAAATTCCTTAACTGCATTTAGCACACATGATGCCAGCCTGGGCCAGCCAAAGGCTATAGGCTCCCAGGCCTGGCCATTTCCACATGGCTCACATCTTTACAAGATGGCTGATTCCCATCTCCTCCACTAAACCTCTCTCTCTATTCAATCTCCATATTGCCTCTGAATCAAATTCAAATCCAAATCCTTCTCTTTGTTTTCACGCCTTTATATATCCTAATTTCCCACCTTCCAAAAAACCTGTTTTACCTTAACCATTTCACTTCTTTCTCCCCCTGCATCTCCCTAAAGGAAAACTCCAACTAAGGTCATTCTCACATTTTAGCATCTGTCCTTAAAATCTGCAATCTTAAACAAGAGACAATGGGAGGGGGGTAGTACACCCTATCACATCGTTCTACATAAGACTTCCAAGCTTCGCAGTTTCAAAATTAAAACAAGTTTTCAAGTACCACATTTCCAAGACAGCTCACATAGGTCATAAGTTTCTCCAGCATGCTTCCCCGGGCTCCTTGCTGGCCCAGGCTAGGGATGGAAGCCCACAGCTTGGCTTCCTTCCCTGCCCTGCTGCCTTACATGGCAGTGGCAGTTCGGAGGCCTCCAGCCTTCCTGCTGCTTCTCTCTGTCCGTTCTCTTCTGTTCTTTTCTGTTCTCCTCTCTACTGTTCTATTCTCAGTTGTATTCTGTTCTCCTCTCTCTGAGACTCTCTTGTTCTGTCTCTTTCGCTGTCTTCATCTCTGTCCCTTCCCTGATGCTTTAATTCTCTTTTCTTGGGAGAAGGCTTAACTTCCCTTCTCCAAATCTCCACCCACCAATGCTAACAATAGCTATTTTAATACATCAACACCAGTACTGGGGGTCACAGCCCCCTAACAACACCTAACTCATGATTGTGAAGTGAACCGTGTCTCCCCCAAACTCCTATGTTTTGTTTTGTCTAATTTTTCTTATTTTACATCATTATCTACTTCAGGGTTTTCCCACCACCTTATCACCAGTGAACCAGTATCTTAGTCTTTTGTGCCCCTCCCACTTTCGCTTATCCCTCCCTCTCTTTTGTTCCATGTTTCAGTTTTGCTGAGTTAGTTTTAAATTTTTCTTGCCTGTTTGTTCTCCCTTTAACCCCAATGTGAGTATCTGAAGATAGAATTTTTAAGGAGATAATGGTTAAATGATAATATAAGAGTGGGGCTCTAATTTGGTGTCTTTTTAAGAAGAGACATCAGAGATCTCTTTCTCTCGGTATGTGTAGAGTTGTAAAGAGAGAAGGACACGTGAACACACAGAGAAACAGCAGCTGTCCAGAAACCAGGAAGAGGGGCCTCACCATAAACCAACAGTAACATCTTTATCTTTCAGCCTCCAGATCTATGAGAAACTTTACTGTTTAATTCACTAAGTCTTTAGTTTTGTCACAACAACCCAGACAGGCAAATATAGTCGTAATTTTTTATTGTGAAAAATGATCAATTTTTTATTTTATATTTGTCTATATGTATGTATAATATTACACATATGTATATATATGTATATATATGTATGTATGTATATTTACATCGCTGTATTCCCTGGTGTTCTGCCACTATGTCACCATCTTGATCTTCTGAGGTTATCCCTTCCTTGTTTTCTCCCTACCTCCTTCCCCCTCCCTTGCTGTATGCTTTAGTACTATTGTCAGTTTGTTAGTTTTAACTTTTTCTTGTCCTTTTGTTTGTTTATCCTATACCCAACATATAAATGAGACCATCTGGTATTTATCTTTTTTCTTTCTGGCTTGTTTCCACCATCATAATTCTTTCATGTTGCCACAAATGCATTAAGTTTGTCTTTTTTGACTACTGAGTAATATTCCATTGTCTAAATATACCACAAACGTTTGCTCCATTTCTCTGTTTTGGGACGTTTGGGTTGTTTCCAAATCCTAGCTATTGTAAATAGTGCTGCAGTATACATCAAAGTACTGGGAAATTATCAAATTTAACCTCTTCCCTTTGAAAAATATTAATATGTAAAAATACAAGCTGAGGGAAAATAGCTACAAATCACTTACCGAGGAAAGAATTTTTTATGGAATATATAGATATAGAAAACTCTCCAAATCAGTAAGAAAAAATTAATGGGTAAAAGAATTAAACAGTTTTTCACCAAAAAGGAGTGGATGGCAAATAAACATAAAGATGCCCATGACTTCATATTAGGAAAATTCAAGTTAAATTAAATATCACTAAAAAGTTAATATAGGCTCAAACACAAAACCTGACATTATTAAATGCTGATGAAGATGCAGAGCAACTAGAACATTCACATACTGTTAATGGGAATGCAAAGTCATACTGTCACTTTGAAAAACCTTGGTAGTTTTCATGATATCAAATACATATTTATGAATCTCAGCAATCCCACTTTGTGGTTTTGAGAATGGAATGAGAACTAAAGAGAATGGAAACACACGAGAAACCTGTATACTGATGTTTATGGCTGGAAATAATCCAAAATGCATCATCTGATGAATGAATAAACCATGCATAGTCACAACTCACTACTCATAATAAAAATAAACTTGTGAAACATGCAACCACCTGTAACATAGCGAACTGCACATTCCACACTTTGACTACTGCATAAGTCACAAATACGTGGCTCTGAACAATTCACAGACACTCTCAGGTTCAATTTCTTGTAAGTTTTAAATAAATAAGAAGTAGACTATCATGATCCATCACTGTAGGATTCTGTATGATCAGAATTACATTGCCAGTGCCACATGTGTTGGACACACATGATAGCATCTGTAAAATAGCATCCATAAAGACTGGAGTCCTTTAGGGAGAGTGTAGTTAGAATTTCTTCTCTCTGCTTGGTTAGTGTTCCATTGCCTAGTGTTCACCCTCACAAACTCTTCAATGGAGTGGCCTTTCTTGGGCAGTTTACCATAGGTTATCCCAACTCACCTCACTCTTCTTAAGGCTTTCCCCAAACTCCTCAGTGTCACACAGGGTGGTTGATTCTCAATGTGGGTGCATCACCAAGTCTTGTTAATTTTTCTGCTGCGGGGGTCAAGAACTATTTTTGGCTGTTCGGAGTTGTTCCTTCTTGAAGTTGTAGAGTGGTCTAAAATCACCCAGATATCATCCTCCAAGTACGACCTCAGTTACCAAAGTCCTGTTTGCACTAAAATAAATTTAGTTCCCAAGGAATGATAATTTTCAGATCACAAAACTGACCCTCTTGGAATTCACTATCATAAGGAAAACACAAGTCAACCTCCCAATACAAGGGCTAAGAGGATCTGTCTGACCCAAGGGATCTGAAGAGATACCAGAAACCAGAATACATTTGACACATGGTAGAATTTCATCTACATTCACTGCCCATTTTATCCCTTTATATTTGGGCCTAAGTCATCTATCAAATTCTGTGAAAATCTAATGGGATACTGGTTTTTAGCAGATGTAGTATTTGAACAAAGCCTGGAACTGGAAGTAAAGCACACTTGCTCTTGAAAATGACTCCGTCACTGCAAGCATACTGCTCCACCAACTTCGGTTGTTTTGTAATGCAAATCGTTGTACTGACTTCACGGGATAGTTGCATCGTTTACATAAGCCATCCAATGAAAAGAACATCCTAAATATAATTATTGTTATTAACTCAAAGCTTAGTACTCTGCACTTCCCTATTTGTTTACAGGTGATGACTTACCTGTTTCAAAACAACGCCAAGAAGCAGTCATTAATGGCCTCATTGTCAGATGAAAAAACTGACTCTTATCCAGGTTCCAGTCACACCTACTTACAGGTGACACACAGCTGGAATTTAACCGGGTCTTTCTGGCTCGAGGTAGGACTCAAGCTTAAGATGTGGGACGGGCTCACGGTCAGCAACCTCTCTTACCGGTTGCACCTGGTGCCCGCACATCTAGGACTGGCTGAGCACTCACACTCCGGGAAATGGGCGCTAGGGGGTGGGTGCTGGGGGTCTGCAGGTCTTCCTGCTCCGCCTTCTTCATCAGAGGCGGGTAGCCCGGAGCAACCTCCTAGTGCAAAGTAACTCAGAGACACACCCGGGCAAGCTGATCCTTGAGAGCGTAAGCACCACCCACCTTGGCAGCTAGCACAGCGCATAAAAGAAAAGACGAGCTGACTTAGCCACCGAAGTGAGGGAAACCGACAGGTTTAAAGACCACATTTCCCACAAACCTATGCGCCTCACGTGACGCATAGGGACGCGTCTTTATTGGTTGGTTTAAAGAGGGTCTGTCCAGAGAGATGCGTTCAAACTTCCCTTTTCTTCACCTTCCCGGGTGAATATGAATGTACTGTATTCCCACTAGTCCCGATTGGAAAGACTAGTTTCCCAAAATCTTGGGAACAAGTTTGGAAATTTAAATGTGGGCTGACAATGAGGATATTAGGGACATTAGAGTTATTGATTATATATAAAAATGAATAGATTTTTATCGAGGCATGCACAACGACGCGTTTAACAGTGAAGTCATTTGTTGTTCCAGCCTTTCAGCAAAATCTAGCAAAATGCAGCAAAAAGTTAAGGTTACTTAGAGGCAAGCCTTAGATAAGAATGCTCATTTTAACCTTATCTACTTTTTCTCTCCGTATTAACTTTATAATACAAAGAGGACAAACAAGGATTCTTCCTCTATTGATTTTTTTTTTTAATTTCAAGGTTGCCGGGAGAAATCAAGAAATAATTCTTGGGAGTAAGTATTATTTGTATATAATGTATATAAAAAACGAAACATACAGTGCAACAGTTACTACAAAATAAACTGTCTAGTTTATCTCAGAAAAGCAAAAATTTTAAAAATTCTTAATGCGAAATGCAAAATAAGTAAATGAACATCAAGCTTATCATGCTCCTGACCTAGAGACGACTTTGCTCAAGCCTCGCGTAAAGGTTCAGATTTTTTTTTAAACCAAATTAGAGACGTCTGAGCTTAGTATGGGATGTCTTTTTTTTTTAACTATATTGCACGCATTGAGCACATATCTAGTTAATACTCGCAACACATGACAATGTTTGAGATTCAAAACATCCTATTCACACGAGAAGGAACAAAGAACAAAGACGGGAAGAAGTGAGCACAATGCTTGAGTCCCTGGAAAGCTCCCAGTGCCTTCAGCACTCCGCGCCCAGCCCCCTAGGCGTCCGGAGGACAGGTCAAGCCCAGCCGGCGTGGAGAAGCTCTCCCCGCCACTTCCTCGGCGTGTACCCGTGGTGCTATCGGCGTCTGGCGGTGCTTCGCATTGTTCCACCTCTGTCCGCGTCCCCCGGCTATGCTCCACCGGGTGCAGGGGGCGTCCGCTTGCTCCACGGACTTTGGGGGTGTCCTCCAGCCTCGGTTGACCTAGTCTGGGAGCGTGCTAGGCGACCAGGCTCTTGGACGCGGGTCGAGTTTCTTATGGCCTGGATCTGGGCGCGTCAGGTGTTCCAAGGTGTCAAGGCACCACTCCTAGTCCTCTCGGCCTCTCCCCTCTAAGCCTGTTTGACTTCCCCAGTCTTTGTCAAAGGAATGTAGGTCTGCTGAAAAGTCAATCTTTTCCTGATGGTCATGGGTTGAATCAGACTGAATTTTCTTTCTTTGTGAAAACTGACCTTGTAGTATCAAGTGCACTTTTTCTGGGAAAGACATTTTTCATGAACAATTTAGCTGATTTATTAATAATCAAATACTCATCATTAAAGGCAGTTTTCTAATGAAAAATAAAATTCCAATGTGAAAGCTAACTATGCCAGTATAATAAATGCTACATTCAACAACATTAATTCATTTTTTAAAAAGTTTTGTGACTTGATATTTTATCCCTGGTAAGTTCTGTGCTGAGCAAGACTGCTATAAACATTTTTTTTTAACACTTAAGTTGTTCCTGTTTGTCTTTAAGGTAAATGTTTTTAATGCTTCTTTTTAAATTTTCTATATATATATATATTCATTTTGCTCGAATACAATAGAGCATGATAGGGTAATAAAGGATGCTCCCTCCTACTTTCCATCCCATCTTCCAAATAAAGTCAATTTTTAACTAATGCTTAACTCTAGATTTCATGCTACCAGTAGCAATACATTTTTCCAAAAAGGGTGCTTCCTACTTACTTACAGCCTCTTTTCCCTCAAGATTGTCTCCTAATTCACTTACCTGGTAAAGTTATGTTGACCCAAATTATTCTTTTTTTCCGTTGCTTTGTAGAAGCAGATTGTAGATGGTTAATCAATCTTTTTGTGATTGATGTTCAGTTTGTTTCCACTTTCATTAAAATAGAGCAAGCATCATTGCAATCTTTTGTGTATATGTGTGATTATTTCCTTGACAGAAATCCCAAAATAATAGACTTGTCCAGTTTAAAATGAGTACTAGAGAGATGCTAGCAGATAGTCCTCAGAAGGTCATGCCAGTTTACACTAGTTTCCTCACATTTATTAGTGACACTTAAGGAATTATTGTTGACATTCTAATGGGCAGAAATTCTTGTGGACAATACATTCATGTATTTGTATATATGTATATATGTAAATATGTAAAATATGCATAGGTGTAAATACATATATACAAATATGTATATATGTATATATTGTCCATATATATGTGTATATACGTACATATTCAATACCACTTGTTGAAAACACGTGTGACACACATTCTAGATTCTCATATAAGCTAAAAAGATAAAAATCCCCACTTCTATGGCATTTATGGTCAGAAATGCAATGGTCAGTTGTTAAGAAACAATTAGATACTTAAAAAGATTACTAAAATAAGGGTGGGATTGGTAAAATATTCTGTAACTGTTCCAAGATACTGTCCATTTTGCAACAGAAAACACCCCTAGATTAAGATTAGGAATAAGTAGAATTAAACTAACCACCTTTTTGCACTCTCTCTGCAGAATTGTTTACTTGCTGAATTGTACCTTCCCCTCATTCCTTTATTATTGACTAGTTCTACTTGATTATAGGGTCTCCTTGCATTTCTGGGAACTTGGGAGATTGATTGAATTATATCTCTAATAAAATTCTCTGTCTCTTTGAGTTGACTGAGTTGATTATAGCATCAGAAACAAAGATCTGCTGATTATTGAGAAAATATAGTTGGGAAAGTCAAACACTTTGATTCCTGGCTCCTACACTGCCAGCACCTCCTAGAACCTGGAAATGCAAAGCCCTGCATTTTCCTCCTATATCTACACCCTTTATATAATTTCACCACTCCTGCCACTGGGGGAGCTGGTTGTTTTGGAGGCTTATTCTCCTGGCTCCATTAATAGCTACCTTAAAAAAAAACTTCCTCATGTGAAAACAATTCTCAGATTTGGTTTCACTAATATATGGGATATAGTGAAAAAAAAAAATCAATAAAAGCCTTGAAGAAAGTCAAAACAAACGAAGCACCAAAATGAAGCGCACAACTATGAACAGGAGGGAAAGGGGGGGAAGGGAGGGGAGGGAGGGGGGGGAGGCAAACCCTTGAGATTACAAAGTTGTGAAATTTATATATAAATAAAGAAAAAAAAATAAAAAAAAAAGAAAACAATTCTCAGATTCAGAAGTGGCTTACTAGGTGTGAGCAAAATATCCAGTTTGGTCAGTTATGTAACCGGTGACCTTTAAGAGGTCAGACATAGCCAGACCCTTTCCTAGCATGTACACTAGGTCATAGTGACACGTAGGTTAAATGCTTGCCGTATAGTAAAGCTCCCAAGGTCCTTGTTCAAATGTTGTTACATTCAGGAGAGGCATGGAGAAACCAGGAGATAATGCTGTATGACTCACATCTTTGCCTGCTTAGACAGAAAAGCCCCTCTTCCCTGAAGATCAGTACTGTTCTCTCCCCTGACACTGTGCCAGGGAGGGACAGCCCCAGTCAGTTATAAGGCTCATTGTTAATTAGACCTGAGACTTGTGCCTGTGTCTAAGCGGTACCTTACAACACTAAGCATTAGGAAAACAAAGAGAACTATTAAAATTTACCCTACCTTCTGAGTACTGGGAATTTTAGCAATGTCACACACAACTCTAGGAGGGAGTTGATGTTCTTTGAAGTTACTCTTTTGCTTAGAAGCAGCAAGTTCCAAAATAATGTTTTTTCACCAAAGACAGAATTTTTCCTGGCAGGGTTTCTTTTCAGAACCAGACAAGCAGCGTCCTAACTCTTGGCTTATACCCCTCAATTGAGAGTAGGGAGAGGGGGACTCAACTAAATGTTTGCTTTGATTCACAGTTTTCCCCCTTTGGTCACAACTGTTCTCAAGCTGATGAGTATTTGATTATATTCTGTGAGATCCTGTTGGTATCCTTGGCTTCCCGTTGATCTATTTGTCACAACCAATCAAGGTTCGTGTCTAATTGTTCTATAATCCAACTGCTTTCTTAGTTACTTTTTTAAACCTCAACGTAGGTCAAATCTTGCAACTTATTTTGCAGAGAAAAAATGTAATAAATTATTTTTTAGCATGGTTGTAATTGTGATATGATTGAACACAGCAGGGTCTATAACATTTATATACAAATATGAGAAATAATATGGCCAAGGATACAATTAATACAGTCATGATTTCTTTTCAGTGGTACTGAGATAGAGAATGAACCAGAGACACCCTAATCATCCAAAGAACCCAGTACATGTCTTATATTGTAATATTTACTAGCATAACAATACATTTTTATCTTGGTCAAGTTATTTGTACAAGTTATTTGATTATTCTGGAATAGCTCATTCTCAACAGTAAACTTTTCTTCTGGAAAATATGTTTCCAAAAGGTTATTTGGGCAGAGGAATTGAGAGTATAAAATATACATAATATTCCCTATAAGTTTGGAACCCTAAACAAGTTCCATAAATGCCAAATTTGCCTGTAGGTGGCAGCCTCCGAAGCCACAGCCCGGGCCAGGGATCATGGTTCGAGTCGCATCAGGGGTACATAGCGAGACCTAGTCCCAAAAAAATAGCTGGGCTTGGTGGTGCATGCCTGTAATCCCAGCTACCTGGGAAGCTGAGGCTGGGGATTGCTTGAGTCTGTGATACCATGGGCAACATGAGCCTGCGGTACCACAGGCAAAAACAGCGAGACCTAGTCTCAAAAAAAAAAAAAAAAAAAAAAAATGCCCCATTTATGCTTCTGCCTCTAGTAAGGTAAGCCATCTTTATTTAGCAACTCTGACCTCCATTTGTATAAGCTTTGTAAATGAGCCTTGCTGGGATATATACAAGCTCTTTCCCAAGTTTTTGTCTTGGAATAACTAGACTTTATTTTTCTAGTATGTATTTTCTAGTATGCCACTCATAGACAGCTTTTCTTTTCCTACCTCCTCCCAATTTTATCCTCTCCTTGAAATAGCATTCTTTCATGTTCTGTTTAGGATAAAAGTCCCTTACTCTAGTTATGTCTTCATTTGTTAGGAATCAACTTTGTCCAAGAATACTTAATCTAGTCCCAATATTAAATAAATCTCTTTTTACTCTGTGTGATGTACTCTGTGATGTACTACAGAGTACTAGTAGTTTCAGTACAGTTTAGCACAGAGTAAAAAGTGTTAACTCAAAAATGTAAGTTACTCTTTATATTTAGGTGAGTGGATGATACCCCCCTACAAACAGTACCTTGTGTATCCCACAAAGTTTTTTAAAACCTCCCTGGGTGTGTAAGGTTATGTCACCATGTACCTTAGACCACCAGTAATTCCCATTTTACTGGGGCTATCTAAACTTTTCTTTTGGTGTGACCTTGTACCCTCAAACCCAGACCTGTGGCAGCTAATGCAGGTTGCATCTGCTGGACACAAACTTCATCATCTTACCCTCCTGTTCATGGAAATGAGCAGCCTAGTCTGAAGTCCAAAGGGAATATCAGCATAGTACACTAAACTGAACTCTGCCTGTGATGTCTGAGTGGGATTTAGGAAGCTGGTGGGCTGCTGGGAAGTGGGCAGTATTGAGATCCCATTTTGAAACTGGTTTTAAAACCTGGGGAAATGTCACATTTTGTGAGTCCTCGTGCATACACTTAAAATTGTATACTATGACAGAGACACGGCATACAACAACAACAGGGTTTATTTACAAGGAGGATATTGGGTGAGGCAAGGAAAAATCAAAGACTTTCTAAAGGTGATAAATGGCTGACTGTCCTAACCCAGATAGTATCCACATTATCCAGCAGTCCAAAGTAAAGGCTGTTCATGCAAGATGGCATTCTCTCTGGGATGAGAGCCTGGAGCTGGTGGCACACTGATGAGTGGTAGACCAGGACCCAACATTTGTTGGCACATGGAGGTGGTGCTTTTGAAATGGCAGTGCAGCCGCCGGCAGCACCAATCTGGAGGCCAGACAGACATGTGGGAGACAACAGCATGAGAAGGGTGTGGCAGCTGTGCTGGATGCAAGAACAGGCAGTGGGGCTAAAGGATCAGAAGTAGTGCACTCCTCTTAGAAATGATCAGGCAACTCTCAGAAGTAGCTTGACCTGAGGCAGCATTGTCAATTAGTTTTGCTCATCAGGAGGCAATGTGAAGATCACGCACCAATGTCCATGTCTAGGAAGCCCAGGGCACAGGCCAGCGATGCCCATAAGCAGGAGACATTGGGGCATAGACCAGGGGCAGACAGCTCTTTATTTATTTACTGACTTACTGACTGACTGACTGACTGACTGACTGACTGACTGACTGACTGACTGACTGACTGACTTACTTATTTTTTGAGACTAGGTCTTGCTATTTTTGCCTGTGGAACCGCAGGCTCTCGTTGCCCGGGGTACTACAGACTCAAGCAATCCCC
>PVHY01022422.1:0-22388 GCA_004024945.1 Uropsilus gracilis
AGGGAGGGAGGGAGGGAGGGAGGGAGGGAAGATGCATAGATAATTAGGTAGGAAAATACTTAACCTGGTATCAAAGAAGGAAACAGTTACTTTGACCTCTAGTAATTTCTCAGATCCCAACTCCAACTCCCATGACCTCCCTATGGTTCTTGCAATTCCAAAGAAAATTATCTATATCTTTATAACTCCTTCCACTGGGGCAGTTTTCTAGCCCGAAGAGCATGGCTCAGGCTCAAGCTCTTCTCCCAGGTTGAGGGGTAGACAGGAACAAATACTTACCTCCTGGTTGTGGGTTTTAGGAAGCATGGCATATTTCTTTCTTCTCATTGCTTACCCAAGACTTCGCTAGAAGGCTGAACTGTCTGGAACCTTGCTAGCTCAGGACAGTGTAATGAGCCTGTCCTGGGGAGTTCTTATACTGGGCTGTATTGAGTGCTGAGTGCACATTTCAGGACAACTTGCTCCTTACCTTTGAAGCATTTACTGGCTACTAGCATCACCTCCAATAGTTGCTGTCAGGTCCCAGGTAAGTCATCCCCTGTTCTGGGACTCAAGTCTCCATCTGTAAAATGTCAAGTTGGAAGGAAGACAGTAAGCCTATTCTTCAACATTGTGAGCTTTGTGAATTGTCAAGGTCACTGGCATAAACCCACTGCAAATTTTCCCCACCCTTTGAATGGGGTAATGGCTTTGAGTTCGAAAATTCTCATGCAAAAACTTCATTCCTTTACCAGCTTCCACAAAAACAGAGAACATATTGTGATTTCATCATTTTTTCTGCAAATATGTGGGTCTCATACCCCTATAACTCATGTTCTTCCTGTCATCCAGAATTCCTCCCCCATTTTCACATGCATAAATCCAGCCCAGCTTTCTAGGCCATCCCTCTCTTCCTGCCTTCCTCCTGCCATGCTAACCACCTCCTGACACCGCTGGCCCCCCCCACCCCCAGGTTAATAGGATCTCTTAAGCAGGATGGCAACTTCCCAGAGGGCAGATAAGGATGGTTCTGCTCACCCCTATCTGTCCACCAGGGTTTTAAGGGGTCTGTCCATAGTAGATCCCAACGAACATTACATGGCATTGCCAGTCAGACAGTAAACTTTGTGATGTTCTAGGATAGTTTATGATCTACTAAATGCTCACAAATTATTTTTAGATTTTAAAACAAAGCAGATCACAACATAGGAAGTATTATGTTTTGAAAGCATGTGGGTTTTAGGAGATGTGTGTGTCATCCCTAGTCCTTCATGGTGGCAGGATCTGGAATGATTCATTTTCTTCTCTCAGCATACCTGTATTTCCAAATTTTCTAGTATGATCATACACTACTTTCGGAAGGAGAAAAGCTATTAAAAATAAATGTGTGATACTTGTTTACTGATGAAAGAACAGGGCTCCAGTGTGCACCAGACTCTAGTCTGAACTGGATCTTGGAGCAGAAGTCATCCCCCATCAGCCAGGTTCCTGGAGCACACAACCACCAGCCCAGGAAGCCCAGGGGAGCTCTAGCTGTAGAGGTACTCTGGAGGAGATGCTATGATCCTTCATGGTTCAGGAAGATCCTAACAGCATTGCTTTTGCCAAAGCAGCATAAACAACCCCTTCCTGTACACAGTACTTTACAGTTCACAAAGCATTTATATACATTCCCTGTTTCCTTCTCATAGTCCTGCAAAACAGGTATTAACATTTCCTAGTAAACAGATGAGCTGACTAGGGCCTAGAGAGTCCAGCTGAGGAAATCAAGGCCATTTAACTGGCAAAAGGCAGTGCCTTCGGCTGCAGCCAGGTCCTCCGTTTGAATGTACTACAGATCAGACAGGCTGTCTGGGATGACAAGATACCCAAGTTTCTTCCTGAGCTGAGTGGTTCCATCCTGAGGAAAGTAGGATTGGGGGACCCATATTTTCTGCTTGGAATTAGCAGTGTTCAGGAGCTCCCCAAGAAGGTCCCCCTAGGGGCAAACCTGGTTTGAGGGAGTATGTCTCCATGGTGCCCCTTTAAACCAACCACTGCCTGGTGCTTGGGGGCTTTGTGCATGTGACCAGGGGGTAAGGGGCTCCCTGTCTGGAACTGGGGTGGGAATTTGAACTCCCAGAGGAGAATCAGGACTTAGCTGTACTCTAAGGAAAGACAGCAGGGCCTCCCACAGTTCAGGCACCTCATGACCGGAAGTACCAGAATAGAAACCCTCTAACTTTATCACAGAAGAAATTTCATATCAGTTAGAAATTTCCCAGTTGCTCTGACCATTTTGCCAAAAAGCCTTTGTTTTCACTCCTCTATAGCCCTCTGGTAGATTCATTGGGAGGCAGCTAAAAATTAATTACATTTTCTTTAGAAAATATAATTGTGATGAGGAAAAATAAACTACAATGTACTAAGGAAAATATTAAATATTGAGTTTGTACATAACTTCCAAATTAAGTCCTTTCAAATGTTTTAATGGGAAACTTGAGTTTGCTTTTGAAAGCATTTTTTAAATATCAGGTTTATACTGGAAATGATTAAACACAATTGATCAAATGACTTCACACAAATCAACAAAAATTTAATGAGGATCTTTTCAAATTCTTGACAGCCACCATGAATAGAAGGTTTGTTGTCTTGTGGAAATGATAAAACATTGAAAATTATTTTTAAGTAATTATTTACCACATGATAAAATATATTCACAGAATAAGTAGGTTTTTTTTAAAAAAATTTTATTGATTACATATATATTTTTACATCGTTGTATACCCCAAAGTTCTCTTACCACCATGTCACCCAGGCACCATCATCCTGATCCTTTGTGCTCCCTTCCTTGATTTTACTCTCCCTCCTCCTCTCCTGCTGTATGCTTTAGTTCTGTTATCAGTTCGTTAGTTTTAACTGGTTCCTGTCCTTTTGTTTGTTTTCTCTATATCCCACATATAAGTGAGACCATTCAGTGTTTATCTTTTTCGTTCTGGCTCCTTTCAGCTAGCATGATTCCTTCTAGCTCCACCCATGTTGCTGGTTGGAATTTCTTATACTAAAGCAAATGGGTATGCAACCTAACTGAACTTTTTGACACAAAGATTTCAAAATCTTTGTTGCAATCCAAGCAAGCCCACTAGCTGAGCCAAACTACAGAGAAGGGAGTGTCTCCAGCAGGATGAAACCGGAAGGATAGAAATACCCACTGTTGCCTAGCCCTTGACCCCACCCTGGACCAGTGCACCTGCGAACTGGAACACAAATCCAGACATGCCCCGGGCACCTAAAAATCAATGAATGAGGCAGCTGATGCCCAGGTAGAAGGAGACTCTGACCACACCCACTCACTTGCAAGAACTTCAGGTTGCCCCCACCCCACCCCCACCCCCAAACTCCTCCAAGGAACTGAATGAGGCTGATCCCTGCCAGAGATAACTAGCCCATGAATTCCAGTTGCCCCAGGACCACCTGGCTACCCTGAGAGTGACTGGAGGTTGAGGGGCGTAGCTCCGGCTTTGCGGAGGGCCCACCTTCTAAGGGGTGTTGGACAGTCTGTAATTTTCCAGGAGGAGTTCTCAGCCAGCTTTGAACAGTGGTGGGGAGCTGAAGCCCTGGAGAAACAGACAAGAGCAAGAAGGCAAACTGGGCTAAGGCCGTTGAGGTATTCAGGCTGGCTGGTTGTCCCAAAATTGACTGCATACGGTGTGGCCTGGTCCTGGTGGGCTCTAGAGAGCCCTGCCCCTCCACTCTCCTAGATCTCCTAGGCCCTCTGGAAGGACCTGAGGGGACACAGAGGCAGGAATCCAGGAGAAACAGTCATGGAGGCATCAACTATGGAAATGTGAGGCTTGAGCTGAACCTGCCTCTTTATTGCTTCTGTTGAAGCAGGGAGCTACAAGGAGGGAAAACGAGGAGCACTGAAGGGAGGGCGTTTGGGGAAGAGAAACAGATGTCAGAGAAATATGAGTAGAGACCTGAACTTGCAAAGAGGAATGGATGCATAAAGGCTGAAAGGGAAGGAGACAGAGGAGACAAAGGGACTAAAGAGATGGAGGGGACTGGAGACAGAGTCAGAGAGAGACGAGGAGGATGGAGACCGAGCCAGGGAGGAGGGGGCAGCCAGAGGAGAAAAGAGAAACCGGAAGTCAGTGAGACACCGAGAGAAAGTAGGTACGCCTCGGTTACTCAAACACAGGATGCTAGGATGCGAGCGCCCTTTGGAGAAAGTCGTGCTCCGAGAAACGCTAACTCCACTGGCAAGTGCAAATGTAAAGAGGCCCTGAGAGCACTTTGTGCAAATATCAGGCTGGGAAGTGCTGCGCCCGCATAGCTTCGTAGCCGCGGGGCACCTCGAGCCCTCGCCAGGGCTGCTGCGCGCTAATTCACTTTGCCTTCACCTCCGGGAGGGGTCAAGACCGAGCGCTGGAAGGGCGCAGAGCACCAGCGAGGGCCAGGGAGGGCGTGGTCCTGCCTAATGGAGAAAAAGACGCATCAGCAATAGCGAAGCAGTTGGGGATGGAGGCGGGGACAGCAGGGAGAAAGCTAAAGGAGGTACGGAGACGACAGAGTGGTGAGCTTGGCCCTGGGTGCCAGTTCTGGGCCTTCCACCTGCAGATGGAAGACTCCGTTTCTTCCTCTATCACGTGGGGAAATAAAGCCTCCCCTGCTTGTCTCTGGAGCTTTATGTGAGGCTGAAAAGTGGGGGCGGGGGGTAAAAGCAATAAATGGTATTGCTGGTCACTGGTATTAAATAACTGGCGAGATAACAGCCAACACTTGCACAGTTCTGCAAGTGCATGGCACTGATATAAAGACTTTTTTGTTTGTTTGTTCCTCTAATGTTCTCACCGACTCCATTTCTGTCCATTTTGAAGGTTATAAAACTGAGGCACAGAAAGGTGAAGTTATCAGTCCAAGGTCACACTGACCGTAGCCGAATAGACAACCCTGACACTTTGGCCCCAGAGTCTGTACTACTCTGGTAGCTTTTAGCCAATTAAGCCCCACATTTTACAGAGGGGTGAGGGTCAAAGGGTTGGGGTAAAATCTTCCGCGCACAGAGAAGATGGTGGAAAGACCATGGGAGAGGTAGAACTTAGTCTTGCTCTGCCCTGTGTAACGTTACAGGTTGATTTAGGTCCCTGTGATAGGGAATATTGACCAACTCCACGGGTGATTGTCAAGATTGAGGAAAAGTGTACGCGGAACCTGACACATAGTTGGCACTCAGTAAATCTATGTGGTCAATATTTATCAAGCCCAAAGCTGAGTCCTGAGCATGCAACAGAGACAGGGCAGCGGCTCTCCCTGCATTTGGGGACTTGCCTTTTAACAGGGAAGAGACAGCCCAAGTAAGTAAACCATTTCAGGTTGCATGGAAAGACTAGGGAGAAAAATAAGAAAGTGATCTCTTGGATTCATACAGAGAAACCCAGTGGGGGAAGATCAAGAAAGGCTTATCTGAGATGACGGTGAAACTGCAAGACAAAATGGAGCTAACCAGAAGAAGAGCTAGCAATCATATCCTGAGAGGAAGAACTATCAGTGCAAAGGCACTGAGGCAGAAAAGAGCTTGACATGCTCTAGGATCGGTCGCAGTGGCCATGGATTTTATTCTAAGTGCAATGGAAAATCATGGAAGGCTTGAAAGTAGGAGCAATATGATCCAATTTACACTTTTAAATATCACTGTGATTACCAGGTGGAGACTGGAGAGAAACAAGAGTGAAAACAGGAAGTTGTTAGAAGGTGAGTAACCAGGTTTGAATCAAGAGGTGTCAGGGGAGATGGAAAGACACGGATGAATGCAGAAAATATTTTACTACAATAGAAATGCCAACTGCTGCTCACCTCTTTCATTACTCATCAGTGCTATCTGGTCTCAGACTCAGCTTGCAGGTCTAGTAGAATAGCCTTTACCAGTTCCATTGCTGACACAGGACAGTTGCCCTGGAGATCTTTAGCTGACTCTCCTAGCCAGTGCTTCCTTGGTGGATTTGGGGGGTTGTGCAACCACCCCCAGGCCAGATAGGTTTACCATTGGTTTTTGCAGCCTCCAGTAAACTAGCTGACACCAGAGTCAGAGGGATGATCCACTCCACCCTCCCTGGAGAAGGCGACTTATCACATCAAAGGTGTTCTTTGCTGCTAAGCAGCCCTCCTCCGTCTCTCAGACCTGGGTCTTTCCCCACAATGCTGCCCTTTTAGCCCTCCCTTCTAGGCCCAGGTGTGAGCATTACACATGCGTGATACCCATGTTCTTAGCATCCAGGTGTCCATAATCATGAGAAGAGCACAAGACCACAAGTGCTGGCCACACAGGATACTGGTAAGAGAGCATTAAAAAGCCTAATTTTTACCCTACAGGGGGTCAAGCTGGCTCATAGCCCTGTAAAGGACTGGAGAGCAGCTGGCAGATTTGGGGGAAAGTGGGCTTTGACCCAGGACAGGAGACCAGCTGGCTCTCACTCACCCTCCTCCTGACCGCTGTGTTGGATCCACAAGGTGGATGAAATGATCAGCCACGGTTCCACATTCCAGATGGAGTTTTCTGGGGTGCTGGTCACTCCAGAGGAGATCTCAGGAGAGCAAAGTGAGGATTATCCTGTTGTGTTTCTTTAAGCATTTGTTGTTGAAATGGAAGTTACAATTTGAGCTCATTTGAATAACAGAATCATAGGAAAAACACCCTCTAACCACAAAAATGAATATTCAACATTCCCACCTTATCTTCTTTGCTTTGTAGGGCTGTTTCTCAGCTGCATGTTAAATGGCCCCTTCATGTGAAGCTGGCAGAGTGGTGGTTTTGCAAGACAGAATGCTGCTGGGCTGAGGAACTAAATTGAGAACCTCAGTCATTCTGGGCCCCAGGATGATCTTACAGGGACAGGCTGAGACCATGGGGAAGGTGGGCCGACAAAGCAGAGTTTGGACCATGAGGGTGTTGAGTGAACACCGAGTGTTTCTGACCAGCTAGAGACCAAGCCCATCTGAGTCCTGGTGAGGTTCACAGGGAGCCCCCAAAGAGGAGAGCCCTAATGCATGGACATTTAAATGACGTCCTGCTAAACTCTGTGCCTGCAGGAGTCATTGCAGGAACCCCCACTGAAGACTGAGACTTCCCTGGACCTTGGGGAACCCTCCAGATGCTGGTGTTCTCTTTCACTCACTTCCCTAGTGAGGTCAAGCTTCTGGGGAATCAGCAGCATGACCCTCTCTGTCTCCTTAGCTTTGCATTTGCTATCCTTACTCTCCGGAATGCCTTTCCTCCCACTTGGACTCCTGGCCGGTACCTCTTCCACTAGCGGCCACCTCCACTTACATTGCCCCACCCACCTTTCCCAGATTCCCCCAGAACTGCAGCAGTCTTCCTCAGGGGTTTCCGTTCCCTGATTTCAGTTACACGGCCAACCACCATCTGAAGAAGGGATGTGTGTATTTTGAGAGGGAGTCCACACTCACCTAGCTGTTATTACAGCATATTGTTAGAGCTGTCCTATTATTAGCCATTGTAGTTAACCTCTCACTGTGCCTGTTTGTAAATAAAACTTTATCATAGGTGTGCAGTGTAGGAAAACAGGACAGGGCCTGCTGCTAGCTGAGGTTTCAGGCATCCCTGGGGCACCCTGGGATGATCCCCTGAGAAGGGGAGATCACAGCTCACTGTTCTGCAAATCCCTCCATTCTCTCAAACTCCACTCTTTGTTGTTTGCTAGTCTGTGCTAAGTCCATTAGTCTCTTTCTGTCCTGTGGCAGTGTTCTTTCACTGGGTGAGGGACCGTGTTGTTGGAACCAGGCGAACCTTGCTGGTAGGTTTTCAGTCTTAAGATTGCGTTGGGCGGCCAGTCCATATTTATTTGTGGTCTGTCCATGCTTTCTTATTGGAGGCTGACTTCTCCAACCCCATCTCTGTTGTTTTTCTGCTTAACCTTATGGTTCTGGTGTCTGATTTAGGAGGTCTCACCCCCTGCCAGTATTGGTGAAGAAGTTTCTCTCATAGAGAAAATTAAAGACCCACTGCATGAGGAACAAGGAGAAATTCCCTGATAAGTCCAAATCACACTCCAAATGGCAGCATATGAGAGCATCTCAAGGGAACACGATTGAGACACGAAGAAGCTGGTTTCAGATCTCCAAGGGACTAGCCAAGAAAGACAGGGGCAGATGGCATCTGTGGGACTTCAAGAGGCAAAACAGCCCTGACAGTGGGACATTCATAGCAAGGAGGAAATAGAAAAGACAAGCTGTGTCACTTCTGGGGGCAGTACGCTCCCTAAGCTGAAACAGGTGGAACTGGCCACCTGGCAGGATGCCCGTGGAGCCTGGCTGCTTCCTTTCCTACCATTCTCCTCCCTCGTCATTGCTTCACCCACCTCCTAGTTGTTTCCCACCCACCCTTGGCACATCCTCTCCCCAGGGCCTTTGCACGGCTATGCCTTTGGCCTAGTTCTTCTCCCAGATATTGTCATCCCTCCTTCCCTGTCCTCCATCTTATTTCTGCCAACCTGTCATCTCCAGAGAGGCACTTTCCCCCAACCATCCCTTTGAACCTATTGTTTATTCTTTGCCTCTCCCACTTAAGTTAAACTTATGAACAGATCCTTTCATACTTATTCATTGCTCCATTTCCAGGGGCTGCAAGAGTAAGGTAGTCACTAAATATTTGTCAAATGAAGAAATGAATTATCTCATTTATTCTCCATAATAAGCCTTACTCCATTGAATTCCTACAAATCTTCTCCTGGAAGGACGTAGTGAAGAAAGACCCATCACCTACAACATGTTCAATGGACAAGTTATGGAGGTGAGGAGGAGGTGGGAACTCCATCAGACTGGACACCTGCCCTGCCAGGCACTGCACCAGGGGCTTCATATATATGATTTCATTTAATCTTCGCAATAATTCTGTGAGTTAGGGTTATTCTCTCCAAATTTCAAAGTTCAAAGCTTCGCATAGCATTAGGATTCACTGGCTGCAAGCCACAGAAACAATACTTGCTAATGGAGACAAAAAGAACTGAATGGAAGGCAGGGCATAATGTACAGGCTGGAAGAGAAGGGTGAAGGACTACATTTCAGAAAAAGAGGGGAAGCAGATGAGACAGGCGTTGGTCACCAGCAGTGAGGAGAACTTGACAGACAAGCTCTCTGGCCATGATAGGAGATGAAGTCACTCAAGAAGATGCACCAGCTCTTATCAGGATGCTGGGCAGGCCAAACAAGATCAGGCCTCACAAATCATGGGTGCAATCGCCCAACTCTGCAGAAGCTCAGACATGTCAGATGCTCTCGAAGGTTTAGACGCAGGCCTGCTGGCTTCGGGTTGATGTGTCAAGTCTCATCAGGGTTTGGAACCCAGACTCTTTTTCTTCATACAAGCCCTCAAGGAGTAACACTTCTTCTCATCCTATCGGAGGTCTTTGCATCACAAAGGACTTTCTCTAACAGGCTCTGATTCCAGAGCCTAAAACACACGACATACAGGCTTCCCTAGCTCTTTCTCCAAACTCTGATGGCCACCAGATCTCAAGTGAGACCTAGCACTGCCGACTCCAGGAAGTGGCTGTCATAACTAATTTATTTTCATGTCTATTCTGAAACCCTCCTGGGGTGGTATAATCCACAGATACAAGCCTGCTTCACCTCTACTAGAAGAGTTTAAAAAATGAAATTAGACATGTTTTTGAGGCAAAAATCTCTCACAGTTAACTCCCTGGTTTGGCACAAATTCTCTTAACATTCGTGACCAAAGGAGACTCCTCCAAACCATTTCCTGTCATCTCCTCTGAGCTGTCAACTTTGATTATACCTTTCCTGGTACTGTGCCTTGTCTTATGCTAAAAGAATAATAAATACCTCCTTCCCCCTTTCAGAATCTAGGACTCCAACACTTTTTATTTCCTCCTTTACATCAAACTTTTCAGAAAAAGCACAAAGGTGGTAAGAGCAGCCTCAATCAGTCACGAGGGAAGGGGACTGAGGTTGTTTCTAGGCTGTGACCCAGAAACTGGCTTGTCTAGTCAATATTTGGAGAGGCCTACTATGTGCTGGGCTGTCCCCTGCCCCTGCCCTGGTCTCCTGCCCCGGACCATTTGCAGGCAGGTCTTGGCCCCATCTGTCCACGGGAACTGCTCTCTAGGATTCCCCAAAGAAGCCAGATTAATTGAGCTCTTTTCAACCCTCAGCTCTTGACCTCTCTGACAGCACTTCTTCCCCTGCTTTTCATGTGTCTTTTTCACCAGCTGCATGTGGGGAGACTTTGTTGTGACCATCACTGACCTCACTATTCAGAACAGAGCTGGCACAAAACTGTTCTTGGTAAATAGCTGTTGAATGAATGGATGAATGAATAAATGAATGAGCAAATGAATCCCTCACTTGCAATTCTTTGACTCCCAATACCCAGCATCTCTGAATTGCAGCACAGGGCCTGGCACAAAGTCAGTGGGTTGACGTGCGTGATGTGTGTGATTTAAGTTCTCTTCCTTCGTTCAGTTCTCCTTGCCTCGCTTCCCCTAGAATTTCATTCTTTTCTTTCTCTCTTTTGCCCCTCATCGGATGCCTGTATTCCTTGGGGTTCTGTCCTTGTTCCTCTACTCTTCCCACTCTGCAGAGAGCGTGCTCCAAAAATTATCTCATCCACTCCCACACTTTCAACTTCCATCCCCACACTGATACAAGAAGCCAAAAATGGGGGGGGGGGGAGGAAGAAAAGTAAAATTGTTGAGTTGGAGGTCTTAGGCAGCTCAAAGTGTGGCAGGTTGAAGGTGTGGCAGAATAATAGATTGAAATTTTCATTTACATTTTGTTTTCCCTGATGTAGGAGAATCAGAGAGCTGCATGTATTTTATTCTCTATCATTTTTTTTCCCTCCCCAATTCTAAGAAAAACCTCCAACTTCTTGCCTCGGGGATGTTGGTGTTGGCTGGGCTAAACAAAAGCAGCCTCAAGTGTGGCCCTTACCTTTGAAAACAAACTCAGTGGGAAAATTATTCTAGATCAGCGGTTCTCACCCTCAGCATCTTTGCTGTTTGGGGAGGGGTCAGTCTTTGTTGTGTGCTGCAGGATGTTTGGTAGCCTCTCTGGCCTTGTAGATGCCATAGCAAACCCCCACCTCCAACACACACACACACATTGTGACAACCAGCTTTCAACAGAAATTGCCACATGTTCCCTATGGGCTAAAGTTGACCCTGTTGGGAGAATCACCAAGTCAGATTATTCAAAAACAAAGAAAAGATAGAGCCTCCACCCACCCCAGAAACTGCCAAAACTGTGATTTATATCGCTTCCTCTAGGCTAGGAAGAAGAATGTTTACGCTTCCAGGAGCCACAAGGGATCCTTGCCTCTATCATCCTATGGCATGATGGGGGGGGAGGGTACAAACATTTCCCTAGAATTCACTGAAGTAGCATTGCCCAGACCTTCCAAGGTGATATCAGTGTGTAGAGTAGAAGGGAGTCATGGAGCCCCCACCAGCGTTTGAGGTATTACCTCCTTGGTAGCACTCAGTCCTAAATATCCCTTACATGCTTGCCCACCTTTCTCTGCCTGGGTTCATGAACCAAGTATCCCTTTTCTCCCACTATGCTCTGAGCTGCTCTTGGCTGCCCCCTTGCCGTCAGGAGGCCCCATTGCAGCTTGACACCCTCTAGCAAATCAAATTGGTGGAAAGTTGAGTAGTTAATATTAGGATAACTTCTGATAAACTGCCTAAATATTTCCTGACCTTTCTGATCAGCCCTCCCAAGTCTCTGCTGACCACATCAAACCTCTTTCCTTTAGCACACAGAGGGCAAACCCACAGAGGAGTTACGTGCCCAGCCTTGAACAGCTCTTGTTCAGGTTTTCTCTCATGACCACACCTTCCATTCCCCCACAGTCCCCAGCTCCCAGCTAGACATTCTGGAAAGCCCAGGGTGGAGGCTGCACAGATGGACTGGTGAGTAATATAATCCCATAGGTTCGGAAATAGTTGACTGTCTATACTGATTAATGGGTTAGTGTCAACCTGGAGAATAGTTTAACAACTTCTCTTAATGTCTGTTTTTAAAATCCTAAATCAGCACACACTTTTGGGGCAGCCTCGGCACTGCATGCTGTGCACAGCACTTCCTCAGATCCAATTCCTCTGTGACCTGGATTAAGCATCCAGGGTTGATGGGTAGGAGAATCAGAACACAGAAAGAACTCACTGGCTGAAGCAAGCAGAGAGATCGAATGTACTGGGACCCATTGTGAACACAGCAACATCAAAGCACCTCAAGTCTCCACAACCACATAGAAATGCTAAGTAAAATGCAACATGAAGATTCCGAATACACAGTTAAGCTTAGAAGAAAGAACTTGAATTCCCAGGACTCAGATTAAAACAAAGGACCTGAAAGTCAAAGCAGTGGCAGAAAGAGATATTATGGTAGCAATGGGGGATCTTGGACTAAATGAGGGGGGGGAGGAGCAGAGCTGCTTTTAAAACTCACTGGGCAGCACAGCCTCCAGCATCCAGGTCTCTTAAGGAATCTGGAAATGGTGGTTTTTGTTTTTGTTTGTTTGTTTGTTTTGTTTCTTGCCATCAGCCCAAAGGAGCCTCAGGCCAGGGTTGGAAACAAATTTTAAGTCATCTGTAAGAGTTCAAAATTCCATATCACTATCCTGTGATTGAGGCTGAACTTAGATTTCCTAGATGGTTCAGTAGCCCCAAGCTTGGCTACAACTGCCCTCCGCCCACACACACACACACTGATTTGCACCATTAAGGACATTCCATCAAGAATACCCATCAACTAATGAATTATAGTGTCTTTATACCATGGAAAAGTATTATGGAACATTTAGAATGAATGATTTATAACTATATGCACCAACATAGATACTTTTTTTAAAAAAACATGATTTTGAGTAAAAAGAAATAAACTACAGAAGGATTATGCTTGTTTATTTTTTCAATTGGATGACATTGCCTGGTTACGCATTTCTCCTCCCTCCCCACCAAAGAGTTATTGGTTTCTTGGGATTTTTCAGGATGATGCTTAAATATTAGCTTAGGAAAAAATGATATCTTTGAGGTCAAATTTTCCCAACCAGGAATATAAACAGTCTTCTCATTTGTCCAAGGTTCTTTCAAATGTCCTTCAGAGGTTAAGGATTTTTTTATATATGCTTTGGACAGTTCTTGTTATTAGATATTGTTGCTTTTTGTTGATATTGTAAATAAGCTCATTTCTTCCATCATGACCTCTAACTGGCTATTTTGAAATCTATTGAAAGCTAGTATCTTTGTATCTCATACACTACTTACTGAATTTTCTTGTTGTGAGCAGTAACAAAGCATGTTTTTTCTAGGTCATTCAGATATACAATCGTCATCTGATTTTATTCCTCTTTTATAATTTTGTGCTTCTAACTTCTTCTTCTTGTTCAACCTTGCTGATGCCTCTTATGCAATATTAAATGTTACTGCTCTAAGTGTGAATTTTTCTCTTGTTCTTGACTTCCACAGGAAATCTTCCAGCTTTTTCCCATTATGTAAGATGTTGCTTTTGAACTGATATAGTTCATCTTGTAAGAAAATGTCTATCCTTATCTTATTGACTGTTTCTTTTCAAAATTAAGAATTGATCATTCCTTTTCATAGATGAGTCATTTCAATATGATGAGCCATTTTGATTGACTCAATATTAAACCATCCTTGCATCCCTAGAGTAAATTTCACTTAGATATAATTTTTCATACTTTCAAGGGCTGTAATTCTGTTTGCTAATATTTTATTTAGAATTTTAACATTTTTATTCTTAAGTGAAGTTAATCTGACCTTTTCTTTGTGTTCAGATTTATCTAGGACTTGGTACCAATGTACTAAATCTAATTCATTTTTTAAAATCTGGAATTTCTTTTCAATTTCTAGAACAGAAAAACCAAGATTGTAATATTCAAATTATTTGTTCTTTAAAGCAGATAAAATTCTTCTATGCTCGTTTAAGATACACCTCTTTAACAACTTTCTCCATTTGCCATAGATAGCAATGCATTTAGCATGCTTTTTGTCTTCTAGAGTCATTTCTTAGAAAAATTTCATAGTTATTCTGGTTTTACATTTTGTCTTTGTAGATTTGAGTAAAGATTGTGATTAATTTTGTCTCAGTATTAACTCCTCATTTTTTTCTTATTTTACAAGTATGCCTCCTAATTTTTCTATTAGAAATATAGATTTCTCTTTCTTGCTATTGCCTTTTAAAATATTTTTGTATTTTATTTATGCTACTGCATTTTCTACTTTTTAACTCATTCTAGTTATTTATCCTCTTTCTGCTCTCCTTGGGTTTACTTTGCCATTCTTTACAGAACTTCCCAGGCTGGATACTTTGGATTCACTCTCCTTTATTGACTGTAAGGTGGAGGATCTAAGGCTGTGCCTTGTCCCTCTGCAGGACCACCCTGGCTCCATGCCTCTCCACCCCATGCTGCAGGGACTTTCTGTTTTCCAATTTTATTGTTTCCTACCTGACTGAGTGATGACATGAAAATAATGCCAGTATTATTTTCATTTTAGGGGAAATTTATTAAGGTTTAATTTGTAGCTTTAAATAGAGTCAATTTTTGGAAATGTTCCAGGAACTCTTGAAAAAAGATTGTAGCAGGATTCTCTCTCCTCTCTAGCTCCATCATATATATATATATATATATGCTTTATTAATTATATCATTATTTATTATTATTTACTTTTTTATCTACTTAGTCAGGCAAATGAAAAAACCCAATATTTTTCCCAAATGTGTTTCACTTTCTTCTTGTATCGCTCATAAGTTTTGTACTTTTGCATGTGGAATGCCATTTTATTTGGGATGCAGCTAGTTCAGAAGCTGTTCTCTTTTCATTGTATTAAGTATGTGCCATGCACAGCATTGTACTAGTATCTATGTAAACAGGTATCATGTTATGGGAATTAGAAAGTTTTCTTCTTTGCCTCATTTAATGAGTGTCTCTAAATTCCTCTTTAACTGCAATTAAGATGACAACCGAGACCCTACCACCTGTATCAGTTTCCTAGGACTATCTAACAAAGCCCACAGACTAAGTGACTTAAAATACAGAAATGCATTGTCTCACTGCTCTACAGGATAGAAGTCTGAATCCATTTTTTGGCAGAGTCATGCTTCCTCGGATGGCTCCGGGAAAGAACTTTCCTTGTCTCTTCTAGCCTCTGGCATTTCCATCTGCCCTTGGTGCTCCTTTGTAGCGGCAATACTGCAGTCCCTCAATCACATGGTCCTCTTCTCCCCTTGTGTCTCCCACTATTGCCCTGTGTTTGTGTCCATTTCTGGTTCCAATTTTTCCCTTTTGTAGGGACACCAGTCATTTTGGACTAGGGTCCACTCAAATGCCCTCTTTTCAGAACACATTTTGAATATCCCAGCAACTAATCTTCTAGTATCAGAGGAATCTTCATAAAAATGAGGGGGCAGGGAGGATCTACCTTTTTTCTCCTCTTTCTAGGCACACTAATCCTATGAAATTTCCTTTACAGTAAGAGTTGCTTTCTTTTGGTGTATGTGGATGACCAGACCCACTTAGATAAGACATACCCGTTTGGGGGTCCCAGGGTACCCCTTAGGTTTCTAATAACACTCTCACTACTAAGATTTCTCTGTTCAGCCTTTTGTCTCTTCCTTCATTGGAACACTGCTTGGTCTCAGATGACTTTGGCAACCCTTTCATATAAATTAGAGTGTGGGGATTAAACCTGCTCTGTAGTTTCACTAAAAATAAAGTTTAATGGACTTTTTTTTTGCACTTGTTGCTTTGTGATGTTTTCCAAGAGAAGAGAAAATGATGCTTTACACAACAACATATCAGAGTCTTTTCCAATTTCTCAATAACAGCGATCAATTCAAATTACTGTTGAAAGATCATTAGAACATGTCAAATGTCTGCGGGTCACATTCTGCCTTTGGTGTGGCAGGGTAGAGCTTCTTCATCCAGGTATAGTTATTCAGCATAGAGCTTTGAAGAGAACCAGTCCCATAGGGTGGGCTGAACAGGGCCCCATGCACCTGTCATAAAGAAGGTATATCCATGGGGACTCTCTACATGTGACCTAAGTCAGAAAAGAATCATTGCTGCAATTAGCTTAAGGATCTAGAGATGAAATCATCCCAAATTATCTGGGGGGGGACCCAAATCTAGTAAAACAAAATGTCCTTTCAAAAAGGAGGAGAGGAGAGGACACACAGAAGGAAAGACAATGTGACAACAGTAGTAGAAATTGGAGTGGGGTTTCTATTGGCCAAGGAATGCTGTCAGTCTCTGGAAGCTGAAAGAGGCAAGGATTGAACTCCCTCTTGGAATTTCTAGAAGGCACTAACCCTGCTAACACCTTTATCTCAGAATCCTGGTTTCCAGAACTGTGAGAGAATATTTCTGTTGTTTTCATCCACCCAGTTGATGGTTACAGCAGCCATAGGAAACTACCATACCCAGGTTGAATCCTGCCTCCACCAGTTTCAAGACTTGCAAGTTTAAGCCAAACTCTGGGATGCAGTGGAAGGAATAGAACAAGAATAATGCATGGCTGGATTCAAATCCTTGCACAGCTTGTGACAGAACAGCGTAGTACCTACATGCTACTTGGATGCTACGTTTGCTATAGCCATAGAGGTCAAGGTTAAGATCAGGAATCAAACTGAGCCTCGGGAAAAGGGAAAGTCTTTCCAAGAATGAGAACAATCCAGGTGCCCAGTTCAAGTGATTACGGGGCCTCTGACCTGGGAAGTGTGCAAGGAGAGGTGTAGACCCCCTGTGAATATTAAGCGTATAAGCCCAGACTCGGAAAGACCTCGTCCTTGCTGCTTACTGCTGATGGTGTTTGGCAAATTAATTAAAGTTTTTGAGTCTCGGGGTTCTCATCTATGATAAAGGGATAATAACAGCACTGAGAGTTGTTGTGAGGATTACGTGAGAATTACAATCATAAGAGCACTTACTATGTACCAGGCACTCTGCTAAGCACCTCTCCACGTGTTAACTCATTTAGGGAAGCTTAGTGTAGTGGCTGGCACCTAAGTGCTCAATAAATAGCATTTATTATGATTTTGTTGTGGCGGTTTTAAATGTCTCGGTAGAGTGTTCTTGACCTGGAAGTGTGTTGGGGACTGCATTGAGGGACTCTACAAACGCTGTCAAGGCATGGGTGCAGGTTGGTGTGCACATGTACTATTCTGGAGTGAGGTCACAGCTGATTTCTGAGCCTCAAAGGGGAGCAGTGACCTGGAAAGCAGAGCATATATGTTGTACAGGGAACTGGACTTGGTGGCGGGTGAGATCCCTTCCAACTTGGATCTGAACAAAGTGGAACGAAGGTTGCTGCAGTCAACTGTCTGGCCAGGACAAAAGAGCCTCCTCTTCTTTTTGCTGCAGGGACCCTGTGGCCTCCGACTGACTCCTCTCCTCGGCTCCCTCCTCCGTCTGTTAGCTATAGGGAAACGTTGGGGGGGGGGGGAAGCAGCAAGAGAAGAAAAAAGAAATTTGCAATTTTGATGCACAAGGGGCAATTTTCGCAGACAATTCCTGGTGCCCATGAACGCCCACCACCTCCGGCGGCTCCACCTGAAGCCCGAGGAGCATCATTTTCCATTCTCGTCTCTGAGATAATAAGTTGGAGAGAAGCTTCATATTTCAAATCAAAACTATTTTCCAACTAGAGGAAAGTGGAAACTTTTCAGGCAAATTTCATATGCAGTAACACAATTTCCTCCTGTTCCATTTCTTTTTTTCACCTAATACATGATAAATATTCAAGATCTCCTTGAGGAAACACAAGCAGCGAGCTGGGAGATGGGGTCATCACTGCTGTTGGGTGGAGGCAGCCAGGGGTGCAAAGAGAGGTCCTTCCCCTGCCTGGATTCTCCTGGCAATCCCACCTGTCCCTGGGAGAGCCCTCACTCCCTTAAGAATTAGCTATGGCAGGGCTTGAGGCAATAATTGAAAATTATGTATTAACTTTATGGCTGTCTTCAAAATTATCCTCAGGTGAAAACCATGTTGACTGGGAAAATGCCTTAAAGAGGCATTTGGGGTAGCAGATAAGACCCAGCACAGAAATTATCAGACTGTCTAGCCATTGGAGGCAGCCTCTTTGGGGGAGGGACATAGGTCAGGGGACTGGGCTAAGGGAACACACAGAGAGAATCCTCCTGGTATCCAGCAACATGGCAGGAGGTTGATGATCCAAAAGAGTGGCTTGTTTGGGAGGACACAGAGAGGGGACAAAGAGAGCATCCCTTGTGCCAAGGTCATGATAACCAGTGCCTCTGCGTTGAGCACTGGCCACGTGCCTGGTGTTAGGCTAGTGCTTTATCTGCACCGTGACATTTACCTACATAGCATCCCTGCAGTTGGGAACTACTATTATCCCCGTTTTACAGACACAAAAGCCAAAGTCCAGGGAGCTTCGGAAGGTTGCCTGGGGTCATGCTGCGAACAAAATAAAACACTCAAAATCACAGGATAGACACTGGACCGATAATTAAAGATTAGCCTTACCTAGGATTTTCAAGGACAGAGAACAGCTGCCACTCCAGAACATCACCAGTGAAAGTGCAAGACAGTATAACCACCTTGGAAGACTGGCAGCTTCTATGACCCACACTACCACTCCATGGCATTTAGACAAGAGAAATGAGCACCTATGTCTCCATGCAGGCAAGAGTATACATAGCAGATTACATTACAGCCCCAAACTAGAAAATTCCAAATGTCCATCAACCAGTGATTAGATACATGTCTGGGTATATACATACCAGGGAAAATGGAGCAAATACTAGCACACCCCAGTAGGGGGAATTGCAAAACCAATGTACTGAGCAGCTATAAGAACCCATGTTGCCTGTTCCAGAGACAGAAACAGACTGAGATTGGTCAGGGCAGGGGGCAGTAGTTGATCGCAAAGAGGAACAGGGTGTTGGGAATGTTCTGTATCTTGAGAGTGATGGTAGTTGTATTGGGTGTATTTGATAAGCATATCAAATGAATGGTACCAGCACTGGTTTGAATGGAATTAGTACTGGTTTGCTGTCTGTCTCCCCTGGTAGCTGGTACTTGAGACTAGTTAAAAACACACTGGAGTCTAGAACAAAGCCAACCAGGCAGCAGACAACCATCCATCAATGAATCAATGAATGAATGAATGAATGAATGAATGAATGAATGAGACTTTTCCTAGCCATCTTTCCTTTCCTTTGCCCCACTGCTCTTCCCCTGGAAAGGGGGGAGGGTCCTTTAAGATCAAAAAGATCTCTCGAGATATATACCTATCACAAAATAAGCTTTCCTTTTGAAAAATGAATAAATAAAATAGTTTGCTTCTTAGTTTCAATCATTTCCCTTTGGGTATCACACCCATATCCCAGAAACATTGAATGGGCATTTGTGCCACATCTAGACAACTCAAGACCCTTCAAAAAGAACTGTTTTTCCAAGGTGACTTTATCATCAGAGACTGATAGGAATGTATATCTGCTAGCAAGTTCTAGAAACTGCAAAATCTCAACAATATTTTTGTTCTGCCTCACTGGTCACCCTTCTACATGTATGTTTATTTATTTACATAATTGGAATTATAGAGTATGACAACATATCGCTCAGTATGCCGTTTTTCTCTTTTTACATTAGAGAGTAAGTCTTCTTCCAGGCCATTCAAAATTCCTGGAAAATATAATTATTGATAACTATGGAATGTCATATCCTATAGATGCACCATTGTTTATATAAGCACTCTTACTGTGGAATATTTAGTGTCTCTTTTAAAAATGTCAATTATAAATAATGAATGTCATTGTGTATCAATTTTTGCCTGGATTCCTAAGTGTTTCCTAGAGGTGGAATCCTAGCCTCAAAGGACATGGGTTTTTTTCACCGTGGTTATACATAGTCACAATTCGTATTTAAGTTTTCCATGCCTAGTCCTGACTTGCTTCCAGAAGAAAACCGCCAATTTAAATCATCAACAATAGAATCTGAGAATTGCTGTGTCATTTCCTCCTCATGGGCACTGGGTATTACCACTTCTTAAATCTTTGCTGATTGAGTAGATAAAAATGCTGTTTTGTCTTAATTTATATATCTTTGATTACTGGTGAAGTGAAACATCTTTTCACATGTTTATTGACTATTTGTAGTTCATCGTCTGTGAATTGTTTATGTTATTTTCCCATTTTGTAATTGAAGTGTTAGTGTTATCTTAATGATTTGTCAGAGCTCTCAGTATATAATAAGGATATTAACCCCTTTTGTTATACTTGTCAAAAATCTTTGTTTTTTAGTTTGTTAGCCTTTAATTGCATGTGTGTTGTTTTTTGAAATATGTAAATTTTTAACTCTGTCGGTGTGGCTATGCCTTGCTTAGAAGTCCTTCCCTATCCCAGGTGGGGTTAGAACCCTGCATAAATTATCCCCTGCCATCACCACTTTGTCATTTTTTATTATGTAAAATCTCAAGCATACATAGAAGAAGAGAAAATAGATTGATTCTGGGATTTGCTTCTAGATAAGCTGAGGGGTGAGGGAGGAACAGAGGTCCCAGATCCAGTGAGGGTGGCCAGGAGCTACTAATGGTGATAGCTAGAGAGTCTCTAAGATAATGTGAACTGGTTCAACAGCTTAGGGGCCACGGGACACCATTTCCTGACCGTTTTCTCAGGACAGCTGCTGCCCTGAGAGCTTTGCATCATCCCATTGAACCGTACAACCACCAAGGGAGGAAGGAACCATGAGTCCCATTTACAGATAAGGACATTGAGATTCTAACCAATGACTTACTCAAGGTCACATGTCCAGGAACCAGAAAGAACCAGGATCTGAATTCAAGTCAACCTGAACACATTTCAGTTCTTTTCATTGGGCTGTCCTAAGTCCTGAGAGGCAAGAAATCAAATGGAAGAGAAAATGTAGAGCTTGGCTTATTCCCAGGCTCCTGCTGGCAGACTCTAGGAGAGATTAGATACTACTCTTGATTTTTTAGCTTAAGTCTTGATTTATGGATCAAGATTCAGGCCTGCTACTCATTTCCTCAGTCATTATTTCAACTAAGAATTCTGAACACCAACAGTGTTCAGACTGTATGCTGTAGACTGTATGCTAGGACCAGAACGTAATTTAAAACAAAAAGGACAGATAAATTAGAAGATTCCAACATCACAAATAACACTAGGGTTGCCTCATCCAAAATGATCCTAGACTTTAATCATAGATATTTGGGCAAAAACTCTCTTCTTAACACAATACTTTGACTCACCTGCCCGGCATCTTAGTCAACAACTGTTGTGATAACACTGAACACTGCATGACAAACACCCCCCAAATTTTAGTGACTTACAACAGCAAGATTTTACTTCTCCCCAATGTCTGTAGACTTCCTTATCTCCCACACTAAGGGTTTTATCTCCCTTTTTTCTCAAAAATGTAGGAAGGTCACCTGTAGGCTAAAGTCTCATGGGCACACCCAACATTTCCAAGACACAGAAGCATCACATGAGCTTGTAACCCTAATATTAGCATATCACGAGCTGGTCTTTCTAAAAAACTAAGGCAGAGATGGGATTTCCTCTATCTTATTCAGAAACTGTGATGGAATTTGAGAAAACAGAGTACAGTCCTGATGGGGAGGATCTTGATTCTTCTCTGATTTATCTCTTTATCTTATTGTCTCTCCCAACCCAGAACCGTCCCACAGAAGAGCTTCTTCCTTGCACAAAACATCTCCCTTCCTTCCACTGCTCCTCCAAAGTTGAGGCCTGGAGTTCTGTCTCTACTCCCCTCCATAGCCCTGGACTCATTTCTACCCTCTGCTTGCCAAAAGAATCCCTGTAACTGGAGATTTTCACCATAGTCTCGGCCGGGCTCTGGGGTCCAGGCAGTTCTCAGGCTCCTAAGACAAGATGCTGAGGAAAGCAGAAGGAAAGGGTTCCTAGATGCCTTCTTACACTGGCAGGCCCCATGGATGGACTGGCCTCCTCTCAGGAAATCCCTGGACTGTCAACCAGACAGATGGTGAAGTTCTCCGGTAATACTAGTGAGAAGGCCACAATAACAGAAACAGGATTAAGTCTCTGCCTGAAAGAGTGCTGGTGGGAAGAGGTTGAGAGAAAGTGCAGAAGAATTATGAGGAGTAAAAGGAAGGAGGAGTAAGATGGAAAAAGAGGTAGCAAGATACACAGAAGCAGAGCCTTAGAGAGGAACAGAGGCAGGAACAGGTGGAGCTGCTCCCAGAGATAGGGAGGGCTGCTCCTGCAGGGAGGGGGCGACTGGAAGCAGACTTGCCTGTTGTAGACTTGCCTGTTGCGTCAGACTCAGAAAACCCGGAAGGTCACAGATATGAACTCAGAACACCTCATCTGGCTTACTGCTCTCCTGCCCCATTCAAAATCAAAGG
>PVHY01022423.1:0-16853 GCA_004024945.1 Uropsilus gracilis
AAAAAAATGGACCAAGACAACACCCTTATACCATGTACAAAAATCAACTCAAAATGGATAAAAGACTTGCATGTAAGACCGGAAACCATAATATACATAGAGGAAAATGTGGGCAAAGCTCTTCTTGAATTACAATCTAGAAATTCATTTCTAGATACATCTATAGCAGGTAAAAAAAATGAAGGAAAACATTAACAGCTGGGACTACATCAAACAAAAAACTACATACAGCAAAAGAGACAACAGAGAAACCCAAAAAGAGACAACAGAGAAAACAAGAAGAAACCCAACTGAGTGGAAAATTTTTTGCCCTACATACAAGTGATAAGGCTCTGATAACATACACAAAGAACTCACACAACGTAGCAAAAACAAAGTAAAAAACCCAGTTAAAAATGGGGAGAAGAATTAAAAAGACATTTCTCCAAAGAGGAAATACAAATGGGCAACTAATGCTTTCTTTCATAGAAACGAGAGAAGGCTCATCAATAGATTTATATTATAGCCTTTACATTTCACTATAATCAGAAATGAATGAATATTTAGTTTTGGAACAATTATTCTTTCCTCCTCCCACATCACTCCAGCTCTGAAGTATTTACATTAAGCATACTTTTCATGCTAATATGAAAATAAACACACTTCCTCAAGCCAGTGGTTAAAAATCACAGCAGACTGAAAAATATTAATATGAGACTAGTTATGGTAGAGATACGTGTTCCTTTTCACCAGATCAAATATTTTGTTTCACAAAAAAGCCAGTGTAACTATTCCTCAAGGTGATTCATAGCTGAAAAAGTAGCAGACATTAGGTAAATAAATGTCCCTTCTACACCCCCCCCCACCCCCTGCCACTGCATAGAGGATAAAGCATTAGAAAAAGTACAGAGGTAAAGTCCTTTTACCGCCTGCAGTGTTTTAACACTCACAGTCACATAGACACAACCTTGGGCTTGTTTATATTTAATTTTTAAAAACACCTGAGTCACTGCAAACCGCGTGGTGTTCAATTCATCTTTTTCACAAGGATAAGTGACGGAATTAACTGTTCCCACTTGGGAACCCCTAATACTAGGGAATCTTGGGGTTTCAGTTCTGTTGCCTTGGTTACGAAAATGTTGCCTTGCAGTTTGCACAACTCTGAGTGGGAATTTCTTCTAGGAACATTCTCCGTTGTCAGTAAATTACCTGCTTGGTGTTTTCAAATGTACATTCTGTTTAAAATTCCTGACTCAAGTTCACCATAATTAGTTTAAAAAACAAGTGGCCTTGAGTTTTTGGTTTACGATTTATCACTTAGTGGCACTAGAATTCCCGGCACCATAATCTGAAAAATTAAAAGCGTGTTACTAAGTAAAGTTGAAATTTATAAAATGCTGGTAGTGTCCTTTAGAGGAAAGTCAAGTTTCTCTTTGTAGTATGGCGTGTGTTTATCATGTGACTATTTCCTAAATAGAAAATGCAATAGAATGATGACTATTTCTCTTCTCCGGAGAGAATTAAATGTATCTCTTCCTAGGATGATATGTCATAACAGCATTTAGTTCTTTTGACTTGATCAGGGTATTTGCCTAAATTTACCTAGGGCATTTTCAATGTATATTTATAACTTAGCAGATAAATGCTGTAAATTCAAAAACTCATTCAAAGCCTGGAGGAGGCAGGTTCACCAAGGCGTGCACTCAAGTTGTAGCTGGCTGTGCTTTTCTTCTGGTATCAATAAGGCAGAAATGAGATGTAATCAGTTTCCAGTTTCTTTTTATTGCTGCACACAATACAGAGGTATATACTGAAAGAATGTATTCTCCCTTCCTGAGTCATTCTTGAAATCCTCTAAACCCTGATCTGAAAAAGGCTGCCTTTGGAATTGGAGGGACTGTTGGGATTGTTTATGAACTGGTTCAAATTTAAAAGGTTTACCAATATCTAGATGAATAACCAAATCATCAATTAGTGTCTAATGCATGTGTATCAAAACACATGACTCCCAATCTCATGAAATTTGGGATATCAGCTTAAATATCTCTGATACCAGGACAGATTGTCCAGAGTACAGGGACTGACAAAGCTTGGGAAGGGTTATAACCAGGCCAGTTAACCACTTTCTGTTTTGTCTTGATTGTTTTTACTAAGTGGAGCTCAAGGACATAACTTTGAAGTCACATTTTTATTTTTATTTTTTAAGATTATAAAATTTATTCTGATTGACAATTTAGGCCGTAGACATGTACATAAAACCATAAATATTCCATAAAAGGGATCAATATGGGGTGGGGTGAAGGGGGGTGGAGATGGGAGTGGTCAGGGAGGGAAGGTATGGAGGGGAAAAAAAAAGAGAGCCATCGGCATAGTGCCAGGCAGGCAGGAAAGCTGCTTCTCCCCAGCGTAGAAATTGTACCGATTCCTGTTTATTCTTTCTTTATTTATTTGTTTATATATGTGTTTCACATCTTTGTATTCCCTGGGGAATCACCCACCACCTTCCCTCCCTGAAGTCACATTTTTAAATGGAGTATACCCTGGGCATGTATTTGGAGATGGGGTCAAGCTAGTGACCCCAAACTGAGCACATTAATGAGTTTAGAATGCTTATGCTTAAAGTTGGTTTTTGTTTTATATCACAGTAACAGCAGAGGTGTGGAGATTTATCTAAGATGTATGGAAAAGAACTAGGCATCAAATGCCAAAAAAGTAATAGACAAAAATGATACAAAATTCAGAGTTCATTTCTCTTATCCAAAACTTTCAATTTGATTTTTAGATAAAAATAAAAGTATATTTCAAGATATATATTGATAAACAAATGAGGTGGGACAGAATAATGAAAGAAGCAGATCACAACTTCAACTCCTAGAGATTTTTTACAATAAGATTATATTATTATATTTTAGTAAGTCTTTTATAATAGACACCAATAGGCTCATTCATTTGCATAATGAGGTCCTCTTGTATGCCAGGTACTGTTCTGTTGTGGGAATACACTGGGGAATAAGACAACAAAATCCCTGCCTTGGAGGGATTGCTGCTATGCTAGTTATTACATGAGGGATGATTGAACCTTTTTTCACTTGAAGACACAGAAATGGGACTGGTTTGTCATATCTCACTTGCAGACAGCTGTCTCTAAGTACGAAATCTTGTTCTAAGCATTTGACCTGTATAAACTCAGCAGGGTACTTTTTTTTCTTTCTTGATTCCGCTTTTATGGATGAGAAAATTGAGGCACAGAGAGAATAATAGTTTAATATTTGGGACCCAATGTGAATTCTGAAAGTTGCTTACATGAAGCTCTTAGAATTGGCTACAAAAAAGTTATTGCTCATTTTTAAAGATTTATGATATTTTTTTATCACTTGACTTTTTAAAAAGCCTTCTCCTCCCCCTCTCCTGCCCAATGAGTCTAACATCACCAAAAAGGTATTTACAAGTGATTTAAGAACATTGCCTCTGCTTTTGGCAATCCCTGCTCATAGTAAACATTCAATAAATTTTAGCTATTATTAAAGCTCTTGGCTTTGAATTTGTTGATATAGTTAATTGCAAGTCTAATTTTAGACCATTTTGCAACTATACAATAAAGTCATGAGATAAACAGGCATTTTGCAAGGCCAAGGTAGAAGTCAGTGTTTTAAGCATGTTTTAGAGTTTAAGTACATGCATCTCATTTTACTTGTGTTACATGATCTGTTTTGTGCTTTTATATTTACTTTTCCAAAATATTCATATTACCACTAACAAAATTTAGTTGAGATTTGATTATTTTGTTACAATTTTGTTACATTTTGTTTTTACATTTTGTTACAATTAAGAAAAATAAATCCCTGTGGCATATCGGCTCCTGTCAGTTTTCCAAGTTTATATTAACTTGAAATTTTGGCTACACTTAAGTTCTTTAAGCTATCTTACAGGCTTAATATATGTATGCATACAGATATTTAAATGAAATAGGGAAGAATTTATGAGTGAAAGTGATATTTATTATAGAAGAAATTCTATTTCACTATGACTCTTTTAGTATTAGAGTCAGTCATATGTAACAGAAAACTCCCAAATACAGCAGTGACTAAACCAGGATAGAGCTTATTTTTCTCTTCTGCAAAATCTGGGCTTCTTTATCAGTAAAATGGCACCATCATAGTCAAAACGACCCAAGCCTTCTTTGACTCTCTGTTCCCAAGCCTAGCTCAAGGCTTTCATTCTCAAGGTCAAATCCTGATCCAACGTTGCTATTGGGGATTCAGCCATCACAGCTGCATTACAGGATGGAGGGAAGTGGAAGAGAGGAAAATCAGCTCAGTTAAGAACATACTTCACTGAAACAGCTTCCTGAAGGAGTCTTCCAGAAATCTGACTCAGCAATTCCTCATCCCTCATTGGTTAGAACTTAAGGCTACATCAGGCTGCAAAGGGACACTGGGAAATATGGCCTTTAAGAAAAGCACACTGTACCTGGACTTTACCTGGATTCTGGTAATAGAAATAATAAGAGATAAACGGATATCTGGTGGGCAAGAAACATTCTCTGCCATGATTATGTCAAAGGATAATATAAGAGTTGGGTGGTCTGTTCAGTGACATTCTCACTGAGCTTCACAGTATAGCATATATCATCATCTTAAAAAGGAGTCAAAACAGTAAAACCAAATCCATACAGAAGTCATATTGCTAAAAAACAACAAAAAAAAGTTTCAAATAAGAAAATCGCCTTCTCTCTCTCTAGCCCCCTCTAGCACACTAGAGGGTGGGCAATAGCACGTCTCTCACCTGTAACCCAGCTTCCTAACCTCTTTAAAATGTCCCCCAAATCATGTAACCTATTAGTAATAACTGTTGCCCCCCCCAAGTTAGTTCTCCTGTTATCATACATCCCCGCATCCTCCCTGCTGTATGTCACGTATGCTTTGCTACTTCCTCATTACATCACTGTAACATTTCCTTACTCGGAGTATATAAGGGGCTCCACAACATCGTTGAAGTCAAACCTAAACATTATTCCCAAAATTCCTGTTCTGTAGGCTAGCCTCACATGTCTCTATCAGTCTCTTCCATCTCATTTTCTTTGTTCTACACACAACTCTTAACAAAAAGCTTACAACATGTTGAGTGTTTGTGATCAAGCATTGTATGAACTATCTTCCCAACACTCCTATGTGTTAGGTACCATCACTACAACCATTTGGTAGATGTCCCAAAGTCACAGAGATGCTTGCCTGCATGTGGAGAGTATTGGGCCTGACCTGACCCTGTGCCTGACCCTGTGTCTGCAGGGTCATTGCAGACACTGCTGGTTTGGTCATTTGAAGAGTCTCAGGATTTGCACTTGGCCTTCATGAACATCAATTGCCATTTTATGGTCTTGTGAAAAATTTTGGTCATTCAAGCTGTCAGAACACTGGGATGCTGGTCTGTATCAAAGTCATTGCTCTGTGCACATATTGTAAAACTATTTATTGTAGCTCAAAATACACTCACATTTAGCTCTGTGAACAGTTCTTGTAGGGAAGAGACATATTTTCTCAATGACAAATCAGCTAGTCCAGGGACCTGGCCTCAGGACAGTTGAATGCTGGTGGCTTACATTTCCTGGCACTTGTGTATTGTCCCTATTTGTCATTCAAAGGTGAAAGATTTGAAGTAGAAGATGTGGTTTCTGTAACATGATGTGTGTGTGTGTATGTGTGTGTGTGTGTTCAAAGAGAGAAGGTCACATAGCAGCCAGGAGGCTCTCATTGGTAAGGAGAGTGGGGTGGGGTGGAAAGGAGAGAGAGTGGGCTTGAGGGGGGACCTGGTATCTCATGGGGTTTCAGAATCACTCCCTTAAATCTGTAGCTAAAAGCACCCGCCAATGTATGAGTTGGGCATCTCAATCCTAACCTTTTCTGCTATAGAGTTTGATTTGTTTTGTCCATCTTTATTTGAATCATTCCATTAATCAACCTTCATGAAAAATCACTTAGTCATTTGTGAAAGCACAGACTCTTAATTGTTAGAAGTTACTGGTGCAGCACATGCTTTTTTTTTTTTCTCTATTCATGCACACACTCCAATGCTGATTAGCTCATGTGCTTTTCCCGTCCTTGAAGAAAAAGTTTCTTTAGCTAAAGAAGCATCAAACTTTTTCTCATCTCTCTTCCTCCTAAGTTTCTTTTTTCTGTCTCCATATTCCAGCTTGTCTTGGAAGTCTCTCAGTGCTATTCTGTGGGTGGCTTCCATTGAGTGACCAGTTTTTGAGGGATTTGTCCTCTCAGAGGCTGCAAATCTGCACTGGGAGAGTTTTCAGAACATGGAGGGTGACTCTTAAGTCTGAGATCACAGATCACTGGACACATTATCACAACATGTCTTAGTTTCCTTTTTCCATTTTTGTTCCTCCAGAAAAAAAATTAATAATAATTTAACTTAGAGAGAACAATTAAATATGAATAAAAAAATATTTTGTCAAGTAGCTTTGCTTTAAAAGACCACAGACCATTGGGAGATGTCTGAGGTTTTGTGATCCTTCCAAACCAAGAATTGCCCCCTGAGAGGTGATAATTGCCCCTGATGAGAACACTACATTGATGTACATGATCCACACTCTGCAAGAGCAAATCCCATTGACTGGGATTCCTTCCACATGCTTGAACTGTGTTTTCCAAAGATTCTAAATCCATAGAAGAAGTGGATTGTAAATTCTATGAGGACAGTTTCATCATTTTGTTTACTGTTTCAACTCTATTTTCTAGAATGGTCCCTGGCACTTGGCTTTGAGTTTCCAGACTGGCACTGCTTATGGATGCTTAGGGTCCACCAGAAGCCAGGCATCACTGGTATTTACATTGTGGTGGAGGAGACAGAAAAGAGCAAACATCATGAGCAAGTTAGTTGTCTGTCTTTTGAAGATGACAAATATTATGGACAAGGTATAACAAGGGCTTGAGGCAGAATGCAGGTAGGAGCAGATGCGATGGAGTTGTGGGTGGGGATTCATGTACATCTCCTGGTGACAGCATTTCAGCAACACTTGCAGTGAGAGAGTTGGCCACGTAGAAAGAGCATCATTTCAGTAAAGGACCCAGAAAGCACAAAGGCCTCATTGCAAGAGCAGCGCTAGAATATTCTAGGATCAGGGAGGAGGCCTCTGTGACTGAAGCTAGAGATAAAAGTGAGTCAGTTATGAGTAAAGACATGGTCAGAGAGGTGAGATGTGAGAGGAGTGGGTGATAATCTGGGTTTATGTGGTAACAGAGACTTTGACTTTTGTTCTGTGGAAATGGGGACTCATGTAGGACTTTGAGGACATAATACGACTCATGTACAAGTGTTCACTTCTGTTTGTTGGCCGAGAAGACATTCAAAGGGGGTCAAAAGTTGAGAGGGAAAGCATTTGGAAAATATGATGGTAATGCAAGTGAGACAGGAGGAATTCATATAGCTCTAACAAGAGCCCTAGTGGAGGGACAATGAAGAGTGTTCACATCTGGAATATACGTTAAGGTGGAGTTGACAGGATTTTTCTGATTGTCTGGGTGTAAGTGTCTGAATGAAAGAATGGGTACAGTGTTGTAATTTTTCTCACAGATCTACTAAGTCTTGCACAATGTTATTTTCTCAATAAAAAATTACTTCATTAGTGCACAAAAAGATGGTGACTCCAATTATTTTGGTCAATTAGAAGCAATTAAAAGGTTGAGTTTTCAGCAATTGAAGTATGAAGGTCTACAAGCAGAAGACCTTCCCTTTTTTGGGCAGATCTAAAATTAGCTCAGCATTGGCTATGTTGAGTTTGAGGCATTTCCATGCAGTCTGCTGGCAGATATCTAGGATTGAAGTGGGTTTAGCTCAGAGATGATGCAATGAGATCACCAAGAGAGTGACTACAGAGGAAAGAGAAACCAGAGTCTTCATATTACATTTATCTTAATGTCTATTTTATTGCTAAATGATGTCATTTTCTTAATATCTAGAAACTTTTCAAACAGCTGAAAAAATGGAGAGAATGTTATAATCCCTTCAAACACCATATGTGTGTGGACATCTGTATATAAGCAAACACATATTTATATATGTTTCTTAAAGAAAACCTCAGATACTTTATTTTGCACACATAATTACTAATACCTTGTATAGAGTGGACCTGTAGTCCTTCTATAGTCCTTCAATATTTTCCCCTAAACTGTTTAGGGGAAAATATATATCTTTATTTTAAGTTCTCAGTTTTCCCTAATCATCTCAGAAATGTCTGTTTGCAGTTGTTTTGTTCCAGTGAGGATCTAAACAAGATCCAAATGATGCATTTGGTTGGTGGAACTATGTTTTTTGGTCATTTATTTACTGAAGAAATAAGGTATGTGTCCTAGTCTATTATTTTGGGTTGGTCAAATGAATCTCTATGATGATAGCTTTTAACATGACCTATTATATTCCTTCATCTAGTGCTTATTAGCTGTTGATTGAATCTTAAGTCTTGGATTCCTGTTCAGAGTTATTGATGAGATTGTCAGTATACCAGGAAGTAATACATTTAGAAATACCAGTTTATATGATGTTAAAATCAGTTTCAGTGATGTTAAAATCAATCCAGTTTGAACAGCTGGTCCATTCGCAAGCTTTCTGTTGACCTTTTGTCCTAGTTGTTTTAGCTACCACTCATTGCCTAGATACATTATTTCATCAAGAATGGCTAAAAAAGGATATGATTGAAGACTAAATCATGTGACACTCAGACATTAATTCAGTGGGAAGAAGAGGAACTGGCAAAGGAGATTGGGATTGAGAAGTTCCCTCCTTGTGGTATCTTGAAAGACAAATGAAGAAGATATAGAAAGGAATAGTGACCCATTATGTCAAATGGTACTTTTAGCTTAAGTACACTGAAAATTGATAATGGTTATAGTTCTTATCAACTTAGAGGTCTTCGGTGATCTTGTCAAGAGCAATTTTGATGGAGTAGCCAGAGTGCAAACCTAGAGTGAGTTCATGAAAGATTGGAAGAAAAATATTGGAATGGCAAATACGAGCACCTCTAGCAAAAGATGGAGAAAGAGGGAGAAGGAAGAATCATGGAGTAGAAGGAGGTTACAACCTACTGAAAAGAAGCAGGGCAACAGCTTGTGGATATGCTACCCAAAGGTAGGAGATGGTGTCTTAGAGTGTTCCCCTGCCATGATCTCTACTAGAGAATTAAGAAGCATGTAATCAGCTGGTGGGGGAGAAAGTATGAGAGGGTGGGGAGTAGATGTGAAGCCCACTGTTGATGGGTAGAATGGGGACCTGCTAGTCTAACCTGTGATATAGATATTTTACTAATTTCTCTGATTTTGTAGGTAGGTAATGCTTGTGTGGCATTTTATCCCTTAGTCCCTGGGATTCTGAAGGGCAGTTGCTTTCCTTCCTATAATGTTCTTTCCTGCCCTCTACTTCTTCCTTCCTGTCTAAAAAGATACAACTGTTTTAGAAACTGAGTTTTGGATTTTTCCCAGTACAGAAAAAAAAAATTTTTTTTTTTTTTTTTTACCATTGGAAATGCTCCTTTCTGGGAGAGGCTACCTACCTACTACTTTATTCTGAAAAGTTTCTTTTGACTGACTGTTGACCATAGGATTTGTAGATCCTTCCATTATAGGGTTTGAAAAGTGCTTAAATTTAAAGTATTAAAATGATATTATATGCCAGAGTATCTCAACCTGATCATATTTTTTACATACATAGGCACTTGTTATATAATGATAAAATGAAAGATATTTCAGTGGTACCATTTATGTAAGTTTTCATTTGACTTTATTTGACTTTTTACCAAGGTAACTTTGTTTTACAACATTGTATATGATTTAGAAGTATAGGATCATGCCGCAACCTTGATTTTATGTTTTACTGGTATAGTGAATTTTTAAGTTTTAAATATTTCTTTTATACTTTAGTCTACAATAATATGAAAAAACCTGTATGCTAAAATGTTAAGATATATGATTCCCAAGGAGAATTACACTTGAACTCTATTTGAGCAGCTGTACCTGAACCAACAATGCTGATTTTCTCAGAACATTGTAAAAATATTTTAAAATTTCCTTTAGCTCTGACTTGTGACCCTCATACATCATATTGCTGTTTTTATATTCTTCAAAATGGTGTGAGGGACTTAGTTCATTTTTATCTATAGAGGATTAGGTGTACACTTTGAGTGTTGAATATGATAGGTCAGATATTTGTTTCTGACTTTCTCAAGTATTCCTAATGCCCCGAACTTATCATCTCCCTTACCATCCCTTATTCTCTTTTACTTTTTACATCAACATCACCCTGAGTTCCATGCTCTTTTTACTATCACTGTGGCAGGACCAGCAAACCCCTATTTCATATTGTGACCAGCATGCAATTTGCATTCCTTTACCTAGAGTGAGGTGATAAAAAAATAAAGGCCATGTAGGGGGTAGAATCCCATCCTATTAAACCCCCTTTTTCATTTTCTAAATTGTATTATTGGGATAATTGCTACACACATACATATGTATGGCTTGTGGATATAGGTTCTTAACTTTTCATATGTGTGTTACAACACAGTGTCCACCTCCAAAATACCCAGACTTTTCACCACAGTTCATTAGATGCCCTCTCTTTCTCTTTCCTCCCCCATGGTAGCCTCATTTCTATAGTAAGATTTCTGGAGTTTGTTTTTGTTTTGATTTTCCTGTAGTTTGGTTTCTTTATATGCTACATATTGTTGAAATCATCCAGTACTTGCCTTTCTTCTTCTGACTTATTTCCCTTAACATAGCCTCATCCAGTCTCATCCATGTTGTCAGCATGACAAGATTCCATGTTTTCTTACAGCTAAGAGTCTCCCATTGTGTATATAGAGCAGATCTTCTTAATCAACTGATCTGTCATTGGACACTTAGGTTGTCAAAACTTGACACTTTGAAGTAGTGTTGTAATGAAGATAGACGTGCATCTATCCCTTTGAATTGATGTTTTTGTTTTAAATACCTAGGAGTGGCCCCCCTGGGTCTTTTTCATTGTAATCATCCATTATGTTTATATAACAACCTGTAGTAGATCTCTCCAAGGATGGGAAAATGAATTTTAAAGGAACTCTTCCATTCCTAGAAGGATTTCTATTTTAATTTTTCCATAGCTTTGTCTTATGTTCTTTCTTGCTTGCTTTTTATGTTCCTTAAATATCCCATGGTTCATAGAGATCTGTTTGTATGTTCTGATGTACTGGAGTTCAGATTGGTGGAAGCAGTTGATTTTGCTGTGGTTGTGAGAAATTGTTTCCCTGGCATTAGAAACCTCTCCCCACATTGAGCACAGTTGCTCTGGTTATGGGTCAGTGGATGGAGCATTTCCTCTTGCAGGTAAACCTTCAGACTGATGGATGTGAGCAAGCAGGGAGACAGGCTACAACAATGTCAAGTTCACAAGAACTTCCTTTGTGAATGGTCTTGATCAGAGCTGCATTCTGTATTAAATTTTCTTTTTTTCTGTATACAGTTGACAAGCAGGGATACTTACCTGTATGCTAATGGAAGATCAGCCACTGTATACAGTTGAGATCTAGAGTTTCTTAGTCTTTCTCTGACATCATAACCCTAGCAAGTACCTTTACCCTTCAGAAAACTCACATTTTTTATCCAGCAAGTCGCAGGCTTTTGATGAAGGATCCAGATTTATTGGATAAGAGGAGGAAGAGCAGTTCTCGAAGCTGTTTGGAATGCAGCTCTTAAATGAACTCCCTTGACAGTCTCTCCGGCCTGTTTTGCGTTTGCGAATGTCTGACTCTAGGAAGAGCCCGGTCATCTCTGGCATAGTGGGTTCTATGGTTTCCTCTGGTCAACTCTGCCAGCCCATCCCATCTATTTTCTCCCTCAGGAACACTCCATTCCTTTCCTTGAACCAGAATCCCCTCTGGTTTCTATTAAATACAAATTTGTATCTCTGCAAAGTCACAAGCTTTATTCACATGTTCACAATCTCCACGATTTCACAAACTTTAAAACTGTCTCTTGCTCATGTTTGTGGCCAGAGTCAAACCTTTATAGACCATAATCCAAAATCAGCCTTTATTTCCATGTGACAGGAAGCCGACCCTAATGAAGTATTTCGTATTCCCAAAGGCTTTGAAACAGTTTTTCTCAATGAGCCCTTCAGGGAGACAGCAGGCACAAACTCTGCCACAGAGTATGCCTTCAAGTGCACCGACTGTGCCCAACATCCCTCCATGTCTCCACCACCTAACCAGCCTTGCAACACAGGCAGGTGAGTGAAGAGTGGCAGCAGCAATTCTGCCATTGGCAGTGCCGGTGCTTGCAGTAAGACTTTCCTCAGGAGCCAGTCCTGCCGACAGTAGGAGTAAAGTGTTTAGTCAGCAGGAAGCGATTTTCCGTCCACATACCTCTTGCCTTGTGGAAGACAACACTTGCAGGCAACTGTGGGGCAGGTGACAAGCTTAGCCTGTCTCTCTGTGAGTCACAGACACCGCAGACATTTTGTCACATCACAATGCTGGAGCTCAAAGAACTTAAGCCTTCACTCAGATCCCACCCTTAACCCCAGTCCCGTTCTATGCCTTTGGAGAGTCTTCCCTCCCTGTTGACTTTCCTTTCAGAGCATCCTGAGGTGTTTCTTCTGGTTCTCCTGGAAGTCTCATTTCTCGTGGCATCTCCATGCTTCGGTCACATCGTCATGGACTAGTCTCTGTTGGCTTCTTGTCTTCCAGGTGCTGTTTCTACCCATTATTTCTACCTCCAGTGGGGTCACTCCTACAGGTAACTCTTAGGATGACTAGATTAGATGGGCTTCAAAGGTGGAATCCCTTTTGGGTTCCCTCTCTCTGTGCTCCAAACTCGCCACAATGCTCACAGTCAGGACCTGAGGTCAGTGGAGGCAGAGGGATGGAGCCAGTGGAAAGCAGGTGTTCATGGAGGCTTGTGTCTTTCATCACTGCCTCCTCCATTGGCCTCTAACACCTGCCACTTTGCTGTCACAGCACACGTGGCCAAGGATACTCACGTGTGAGAAGACTTTCCATGAGGGCTTATGAAAAGAGGCCAAAACTCCTAAAGAAGCAAATTCCTTCAAGCCTTATTTGTTCTTGCTTTCTGGGTTTCCTGCAGGTAAGCTTAGGAATGGGAAGTCACCATCCTGGTACTTCCAGGAACTTGTCCCTTCCTCTCCCACTTTCCAAGGCAGGTTCAAGTTCATGAGAGAAACTGTATGATGGAGAACCTTGGCTTTCTTCTCGCTTATATTTTGAAGGAAATGAATCACAGTTTTTTATTTGTGACAGGGTACTTAGGGCGACGCTGGGCGACTGACCAGGAAGGTCTATATTTGAAGAGCAAAGCTTCCTGTCTGCAGTTTGGTGGCCTGCTCCTTATCTGGGACTATTGACACTCTCTCCTCCTTAGAAAGCTTCCTTTCCTGTTGAACTCGTTGTCTCTCACACCATTCTGTCCCCCTCGAGTGTCTGTATCTGCTCTTCACATCCTTCAAGACCAAGTTCAGTGATACTTTCCCTGTGTTCTAAGGAACCACTGCTACAGCTGTGGTTCCTTCCAGCTGTTTGCATTTTTATGGTCATATATGCCCCTGGATAAGTGTCATGTGTCTTCCAGATGCAGATGATTTCATTCCTTTTTGTACTGCTTGTAGTACCCAGCCTAGCACCCTGTACACATCAGATAATCAGTGGGTGCGTATTGGCTAAATTTCTATTAAACCAACATCGTATTTATAGTACAGTAGGCAGTAGGCAGAAGCTCTAATCTGAAGGACAAGATTGTCAACTGATTTTCACATGCGGCTGTTCTCTTGGAAAAACAGATGTTAAGATTAACTTTTAATCCTTACAAGAACTCTGTGAGGTGGGTGTTTATTTTCATTTTACTGAAGAGGAAACCAGCTTAGAGAAATAGGTTGATTTGCCAAAAAGACACAGCTGGTAGAAAATAGCAGAGCCATTATGTTCTGTCTGCATCCAAAGTCTGTGCTGACTTCTTAGTCCTTGACTTGTAAACAAGCTGAAAGTATAACTGGATTTTCAGTCTAGTTCAGTTGCAGGCTTACCACCCTGTAGGACTGATAAGGGTAGGTGTTCTTGCTTTGGGATGGTTTCCACGGAATCCCTTTGAGGGATTCCCTGGGTTGAAGTTTAGGGCACACAGCTGTTCACATTCTACCTGAGCATCACTTCTCAAATGCCTACTGTATCCCTAGCACTCACCTTGCAAGGCCCTGCACTCCTCCCTCTTTCTCTATGTTGGAAGCAGGCCTTGAGAAAGCCCCTCATGTGGAATATGGAGAAATAAAACAAAGGGTCAGAAAAGAAAAACAAATTCTGAATAAACCTCCCTACCAATCAGATCGTAAAATTGAGGCTGCAAGAGTGGGAAGGTGGGGGCAAAGTGAGGTGAGACAATGGACAATGATAGAAAATGATGGGTTACCAGAACTTTCCAGATGGCACCAAGGCAAATTCATAGATGGTCCAATGAGTGCATTTTCTTCGTTGGAAGGAAAGCTTTGCACCCAGTAGATGATCAGTGAATGTTCCTTGAGTAGAAAATTTTTCTAGTCCAGGACTAGAAAACAACTCCCTTCCTTTTTCTGTCATTTCCTTTACCTCCTGTCACATACCTGGTGGGTTGTTTGTCTCAACGTTCATCACCTGTGTGAAGCAGAGTTTGGTCAGGGTCAGATGCTGTCTGACTCACCTAAGGATTAGATGGCAAGTAATGCAGCCCATTCAGCCTATACCTGCTTAGCTCTGTCACTCAGGAAGTGCAGATGTAAATGACTTATGGGAGCAGGTTCAAATAAAACGTTATTGAAAAATTGTTGATGGCTCACTGGTGACATGGTGGTGGGAGAACCTTGGCATATACATGATGTAAAATATGTCTCTTTGTATCTCTCTATAATAAAAAAAAACATGCATTGATAAAAAAACAAAAAAGAACTTTATTGGAAAATTGAGGAGTCAACCTGGGTTATTGTTGTCTATCCTCTGATGGAAAGCTAGAATAAAATGTGCTGTGCTAGTAGGTGAGGCCATGTTTAATTCTATTTTCTATATTTTTCTCAAAATTACCAGATGGGCAATGACTAAATGGATGACACAGCCATGTAATTTAATTATGGGGATGAAGTGGCTAACACGAAGTGTTCACTGCGCACCAGTCACTTTGCTGCATAGTTTACAAGCTTTATGGTGTTTATAAAGCAAATACTGTGATCCTCTCCATTGACAGGTGCTGAGGACACTAATCACAGAGAGCTTCCAAAATCTGCAAGAGGTCACATGTTCCCAAAATACTGGTGCAGATATATTGACTATGGTACCATGATCACCTATAACTTTCCATGTGCTTGTAGCTCATTGGACTATTTTCTTCTGGAAAGTGTTTCTTTAGTTCTCTGGTCCATATTTTGATTGGGTTGTCTACTTTTGTTGTATAGCTACGTTGAATATTTTGGGAATCAGCCCTTTGTAAGATGTGTGCTATACAAATATCTTCCGCCTTTTTGTTTTTGTGATGTGGGTCACCTTTCTGTTTTTGTGATGGTTCCTTTTGAAGTGCAAAAGGTTTGGTGGTGAAAGAGTGAAGTATATGTACATATAGAGGAGTACAGATGTACCCTCACTACATGATATGGATATGTAAATAGCATAAAACCAACAATGAATGGAGAGGGAAAATTGTGGGACTCATCATCAGAAATGTGGGTTCATATCCCACAACTCTTTCATGGCAAATGATGACATTGAACCTCATTTTGCCTAGCAAGAAAAGGGGAATATTAATAAGATGTGTCCTACCACCCTAGGCAACTGATGTGAGGATAAAAAAATTCTATGAATGTGCTTTACAAGCTGCAAACACCGTATGATTTTAGTTATTAGTCTGTCACTTGGATGTGTTTGAGGCTTTTTTTTTTCCATGTGAAATGAAAAAGTGTTCAGAAAAGTAGAGACACCCTTGACACAATAAAAGGTTTGTAAGGGTGTCCACACCTAAAGTCATTTTCAGGATTTTTCTCCTTGATGCCCTGGAGTGCTAAAAACCTTTCCTAGGGGTTTGTTACTGCTGTGTCTCAGCCGTCTCTGCTGAGAAGGAACAGTGCATCATTCATTTTCTTTTTCCTTGGCTCTGCTGAACAAAGTAAACTTTTTAAGAAAGACTTTTTCTACATTGCTCAGGCTAGATGGACACAGCATGGGGAGAAGATGTAAAGAAACAGGCCAAAAGGCACATAAAACACATCTAGTTCTGTCTGTATTTGTTTACATATTTCAAGTGTATGATCCTGATTTAACCAAGTCTTGTTAAAGATTGACTTGGCCACACTCCTCTTCTAGCCCGTTCATCCCCTCATGCAGCCTCTGGCTAAATGTTAGTAACTTACCACTGGGATCAAATGGTGCTCTTTCCCCAATCTGGAAGGAAATAGAGTGAAGGAATGGAAACTGCCTTGGATGCTGCTGCTTTTTCAGCCAGGTGATTCCTTTAAGATATCAGGCTTTGTGAAATCCCCCCTTATTTTAAGCAATTACTTTTCTTCTTTATGGTAAGAATGGTTTATAACACTGTAGATGATTCACAGGTACAGATCTACACCCCTTCAGATTATGTTGCCACTTTCCACCTACCACCAGATCACCCACCATCTTCCACCATCATCCATTGTTCCCCCTCCATACTCAGCTCTCCACTCTACCCATCTGGCAGCCTCAATTTTGCAATCAGATTTCTAGGGTTCAGTTTTGTTTTCTGACTCTTTGTTTTGTTTCTCTGTCTCCCACCTGTAAGTGAAACTCGTGAAACAAGACCAGTATTTGTGTTTTTCTTTGTAGCCTAATCCTCTTAGCACAA
>PVHY01022424.1:0-14468 GCA_004024945.1 Uropsilus gracilis
CTGTGCGAGTCCTGCAGCTGCCGGCGCCCGGGTTGCTGAGACGCGGACCGGCAGGTGGACATCTCAGTCGTGCAGCTGGTAGCCTTGCCATGGTGGTGACCGCCGACCTACCTTTGGGGAAGAGGCCTGACCCGACCTGCCTTTCTAGGGGAAACTGTGCTTGCTTTGTTGGGGGTCGACGGTGAGGTGACCTGGGGCAGGGGGCAGGGAGCGCTCCGGAAGCCCCTGCGTGTCCCAGGCCCGGGCAGAGCTGAGGGACAACGCTAGAGGCGGGAGGCCAGCTCCTAGAGGCCCAAAGGATGGCGGCAGACGCAGGAAGGTGAGCTTCTCAGGGGTCTACCTTTAGCTTTTAGGCATTGTTTAGACTCGGTTTTTGTCCATCAAGAGATGCTTTGCTGTTTCCATCATTATGTCTTATTTTTCAACCCTCCTGCTTTGTACATCGTGAGTTCAAGTGCACATTGCATTTTAGTTCTACCCCTGGAGTCCACACCTACGTGTTTCCTGTAATATTTTAGGGTACGTGACTCAGAATCTTAAGGGGGAAACTCATTTATTAGAATCTCTGGCAGCTGGGATACATATAGGGAAGCATGAGAGCGAGGCCAGAGCCAGGGCATGGAAAAAACAAGAGAAATAAAAATGTTCTCACAATGAAGGTTTGGAAATAAGAGTCTAGGAAATCTGAAAGCAGCAGTGAGCGCAGGTATGCCTTGCTTTAAGAAATCACAAGGCCTACAAATTTAAATGCTCAGGACAGAATTTCTGATTTGAGGAGGGAGAGCAGATTGCCAAACCCCTTTGCTTGTGCAGGTGAGGAAAGAGGTGTCAGGCAGCCCCTCGTGGCAGTGCTGTATGACAGCCCAGGGCTCTTAACTTCCAACCCCCCCCCTTCCCCTGCACAGTCAGTCAATTAAAGGGGGTGATTACGGGTGCTGTTAAACTGTCCCCCTTTGAAGAGTTAGTTCCCCTAGTGATCTTAAATGTTTTACAGGCCATTAACCACAAGTTAAAGAGACTGGTGGCTGTAGGGTGTCTGTCAAGGTCTGGCTAGCATGGATGAATTAGAAGCAAAGAAGAACTTTTGAAATTAGAAATTTAGCTAACAGGAGCATATGATTTAATTTCAAAACATGAGTTAATTAATATGTAGCTGATGTCATAAAGGCAGCGGCCTCGCTGGTTTTTCCAAGGCTCCCATCCACTGCAGGTAAGACCAGCCAGTTGGAATGCTCTGTGTCCCTGTGTTCTCTGTGAGGACAGTGTCTTCAAGTGGGTCATTACATTCTACTAAGTTTGATATACAGGGTCCCCTCCCCCCCAAGAGGAGCCAGGTGGCATCCCAGAAAAATGTGTATTTATGCGCTCTATATACTTTGATCAAAACATTTACTAATTATTTAAAAATGGAGAGAATTTGTTATGGGTTATTCGTTTAAAGCTTACGTTCACACAAGGCATTCCTCAGCAGTCAGATGATTCAGTAGGAAACCTTTGGTTTAATGGAACTAGCCTCAGCGATCCTAACCGAATGTATCCATCTGTCCGTCTGGGGATTTATTTAGGCTCATTTACCGCTGTCTTCCTGTGCCAAAGTGGCTGAGAGGGTCAGAAACTGACTTGGAGCAATGGGAGAGTGAAAACGGGAAATGGGAAAGTTCTGACTTTTCTACACAGTATTCTTCCCCCTTTCATGCTGCGGGTTTTTTTGGGCTGCCATATACTTGCCTCTAGAGGCAGTCTCGGCGTGCCCAGGCTTAGGTCACAGCTCTGCTACCCCTTCTTTGTGGGACCACGGAGACTTATTTTATCTCTTCTTTGTAAAATGGATGTGATGGTAGAACCTGCCTGCCTCCTATGCCTTGTGAGGACAGCAAAGCTTAAAACTTTGTCCACAAGGTAAAACCTTTTGTAAAGATGTTAAAATCACAGCTCTGTCTACTACAAATATACTTGCTGTTTTATAACATCCTAAGTCAAAAGTCAAAGTAGGAGGTAAGCCCCGTGTTGTAACAATACATTGTTACACTCTTTGGCCTTACCCTAGCAAAGTCAGCCTGCCTAGTACACAGGGGGCCTGTTTTCCCAGTCTTCTAATAGCAGCTCTTGATGACTTTCCTAACCTGCGCAGATAATTTTCTTTTGCTTTTCCAGATTCTGGGCTCCTCCACCTGTGGTCCAAAGTCAGTGGTGCAGGTTTTAGAATTGTTCTGTATCATCCTCCCATTTTCAATGCCCATTTCTGTAGCAGTTATTTTGCTGCCTAGACTGTTTCAAAATTCAGTGACTTAGGGCAATAACTGTTTCGTTTGCTTGCAAAACTGAAGGCTATCACCACCAACTTATCCTAAGCATGGCCACATGGTTCCCCTGTGGGTCTCCTGGAGTCCCTGAGCTCCTCGTGTTGGGGGGGTTGGTGCTGCGTAGCCCCACTCATGGGCCAGGAGCGCTGGCATCTGCTGCCCTTCTCTCCCTCTGCACAGCCTCTCAGACGCATGGAGGCTCGCCGGGGAGCACAATCATCAGTCACCATTTCAGGTTTGGAGTCCCACCACAGAGGGTGGCGGACATTATGGCGGCGCCGGTCATCAGAAGGTAGAACCCCCAGACATACTGCATATTTTCTGGTCGTGCATTGCCAAGGTGAGTCGATACACAGAGTACTATCTGGAACAACTTTGCTCAGCATCTGTTGTGTGATGTCTCCCACAACCCACGTTCAGGGAAGGCCTTTCCAGATGACTGGGTTCTTCCCAAGGACTGAAGGCTGGAATTGGATACACCTGTGGGCGTGGCTTGTACCACATTGTGCATATGATTCAGCAATACAAGGACTGTCACTGTGTACTCAGAATAGAGGAGGATTTCCTTTTAATCAGAAAGAGCAGCCTGGGCCAAGACACTCCTGGACTCTGGGCTTTGCAGTGTGCCTGGTCCAGGGTATGAACTGGGCAGTCCTGACCCGGAGTGTCAGGTGGTGCTCTGGCTGCTTCTCTGCCACTGTGGGATTCTTCACAGGTGATATAGTCACGGAGGGTGAGCTAGAAATGCAGGCCAAGCTGTGATCCAGGTTCAAAGCTCACCTCGCCTTCCTTCTGTGGTGTTCTGTTGACCCATACCAGTTTTGAGGTTGCACAGATTTGCTAGGAGGAGAGTGGAGACTCTTCCTTACTCTCTTTTTGAAATCTTCCTGCATGCAGGAAGCATACATTGTGCTCTTTCTCAACGCCCTGCTTTATTGGAGCAGTATCTGCTTAGCAAGACTTGTGGTTGCTCTACTGTCTGTCAGTGAGTGACTGGATGCTCTTATTCTGAAGTCTTGAAATAAGAAACCGATTTCTTACTTCAAGTTACATTCTCTAATACCAGCCTTAGAAGTAATGCAAAGGATAGTTTTTCCTTCTGCTTAAAACCTGTGGCTTTTGTTTCGTTGGTTCAGAATTTAAGTGGAGTGTAAGGACATCATGTGTTAGGCTTGCTGTCAGCTTGGTGGTTATGAAAGCGGTAATGGCCAAGTCTCTCAGGTTCCGATCTCTTGCCTTTCTGAACTCCACTGTACTTTTCCTAGTGATCAAGTAATATCCTGGATAGAAGCAAAAATGTCTAACACTCTGATATGAAATTCTGGGAAATTCAGAATTTGCAAAATGCCAGTGAAAATTTTCAAGTAATTCACATCAGGAATAAACTGCTTTGAATAGAATGTTTAGACAAAATGATCCTCATTCAGCTAATTATATGTAATACAGACTTCTCTTATATAATAAATACTATGCTTAAGGATATACTTGTAGACAGGAAAAATATGTAGGAATGTCGCTTTTCTCCATTGATAAATGAAGCATGATAGAGTAGAGTAACAAGGTTGGTAAGCCCCTAAATGATGTCAGCGTTTCATGCTGCTCCATATAGGATATTAGCCGCAGACATTTGTGTTATTTATTGCTGTCGTTAAGTGTTTTTTTTTTTTTTTTCCTATCCATGGCAACCTCTCCAAAACCATAATGTTAGTTCAGATGACTAAAGATACTATTTCAGGTTTTGGTCTAAAACATCTTAATGGTATTTTTATTATATGTTGGTCCTCATGCTGTTTCAGACCATGTCCTGCAATTTCAATGCTTATTAAGGTTGCCATTAGCAAGTATATTCTTTTAACTTCAGAAATATTCATAGTCCAACATATTAGCTGAGAAATATCTCTTTCAGACTCTGGGTTTTCTACTGAGTTTTACCTTTAAGAATAAAGAAAGCAGAAAATGTCTTTTTCTGTCTTGCATATCAGAGGTTTGAAGGCAGTGATGGACTGTGACTGTGACTGTGTGCCTTTGCTTTTCTATGTATCTCATTTAGACATGAGGCCTCACAAGTCTAGCAGATTTAAAGCAAATCCACAGTACATGAGGGAGCATGAATGACAGAGTAATTATATCAGAACAGCAATTGGACTCTTATTGTTGTTGTAAAATGTTTCCTGCATTGAAAATCTTTGAGGTGTAAGAATGTGGCCTAGTACTCCATTTCAATAAAGAACTTTGAGGCCTTTGTATATTTGCACACATGCTTTTGCTTCGTATTGGATGAACATTTGAATCATTTGACCCGAGCTGCTCACTTAGTTGGGAAATACTGTTTTTTGAGATCAAGACTCTGAGTTCCACGTCATCAAGAGAGCTTGGTCTGGGAAGGGCTTGGTTCCGAAGTCATGGGCTGGCCCCTGGACTGCAGCCCAGAACCAGTGTTTTCTTAGGTGAGGTTGAGTGGGTGGTAGTTTCAGGCAAACCTGTTGTGGGGAATAGAGGCAATACTCACAGTCAGAACTGGCGAATCTCCAGCATTTCAGATGATTTTGTGCTAACTTTGCTGAAGCAAGATAGAGGAAAACTGAAACATCATGGCTACTTTTGTGGATACTCCCTAAGGTGCTAATTTGGTTTATTTCTTTTGAGAAGAAAAACTTGAAATCAAAGCCTCATTAAAAAAGGTCAAAAGGAGCCTTATAAAACCAAACCCTTACTATTATGCCCTGTTTTCATTCTAAAGAATCCTCTCTTCCTTGTTATTTTTCACATATTCTATCTTCTAGGAAAAATTATAATGAGCTTACTGTGTGTAAATATAAGCTTTTATTAAAAATTCACAGTGGAGATGGAGAAGGGAGAAATGCCATAGGAGGGAAGAGCGCACCCTGGACTGTGGTGATGGTCTGTGGGTACTTTGGTGGTGGGAGAGAGAACGGTACTCACACCTGAGGGGAGAAACCCTGTGCTGTGAAAACACGAACAAGGAAGCAAAGTAATGCCGTGGCCATTAAGACAAATAAACAAATGAAAAATAAAAATTCATGTGGACTCAGTTTCCAGAGCAGTGAAGATTTTCCTTCAGGTATTAATGAAATAAATTAGTTGATTTCTTAGGAGCTTGGATGCAAACACTAAACAGCAGTGAACTTTTAAGCCAGATACATAAAGATAGACAACTGTAAATTGATTTCTGGCTTTTGAATTTAGGTGTTTTTAAAGTTTCTTCAATGACGTTAAGATCAGATAGTGATTAGCATAGTGAGTTCTGTAAGTCATTCATCAAATAGATTCAGGGGAGTCTTTTTAGAAGAACATAGTAGATTAAACGTGCATTTTTGCAGATCTGCTCATATTTGTGAATTCCTGTTCCATGAAAGTCCTTTATCTTAGTTTAACAAAGGCTAGAAATGATAAGCTAGGCCAGATGTAAGATGTGCACTTACATTTTTGCTCTCTTGAATGTTCTCTAGATAAATTTTGTTTTTTCAAATTGACTCCAAGTTGATATCCTTACTAACAAATTGAGATTGAATATCAAGTTTAGGTTTTGGGAATTTTCCTCGTAATTGGAAAGGTTAAGTGGCCCGTGATTACTCATTGCTCAGAGCTGGTGTTTTCACTGTGCAAAGCAGTGATGATTGAAGCGAGCTCACACAAAACACCAACAAACCAAATTCAAATGGGTTAACTCCTGAGCTAATTCAGCCTCAAAACGTAGAGGTAAAATTGACTCTCTAAGTAAAAAAAATCTGAGAGTGACAGCCTTTCAGCCATTCCAGAGACGTTGAGCTTGCCAAGGTATTTCCCAGAAGGAAACTGCTTTCTCCTTGCTGTTCGCTGCTGGTTCACGAGAAGCTTCACCCACTTGGCATAAAATTCACAAAAAAGGGAAATTGCATATAAATGTAACATCATCACTAGTTGAGCTGATGTCCACAGTATTCCTTGCTTCTTATGATTTGGAAACCGGGAGTACCCCAAAGTTACCTACGTGACACATCAGGAAAGATGGAGCCATAGCCTAACGACCTCTAAGATTCTGGATTTGGTCTCATGTGTGAGGCATTGATCTGCATGGTTCTCATGTAGTGCTTTCCTTGTCATTTACATTTTTTTTCAGTCACTATAAATTTTGTTTTGTTACCTTTGACCCTAGAATTTTTATTTGTTATAAATGGAAAACCTGCATGAACATGCTTGAGTTAGACAAAGAGCTGGTTCCCAAAGAGAATGGTGCAGAAGGGGAACTATGAAGAGTGCTCTGGGCGGGGGGCTGGGTACACTGGGGGGCTGGGTGCTCTAGGGGCCTGGGTGCACTGGCTGCATTGGCCTTAAGGTCTCTCCACCCCACTTCCTAGAGGCAGGTATTTTTAATATGTGCAGAGCTTCTATTTGCTGCTTAAAGCAAGATGAAATTGGATAGTTGTGTGTGTGTGTGTCACTATAGTCACACACATATATGTATATACACAAACATATATCTGACCCTCCTGGAAATTATATTTACGACAAAATATATTGGTGTCTCCTCAACAAAGTGAGAAGTTAAATTTTGAGTGAGACACATGTTCATATTTTTCAAATAAATAGCAGATAGCAGGGGGTCGGAGGAGGTGATAAGAGATGTGTGGTTGATTAGCTCCAGACACTGCTGCTGGGTGGGGTGCATCGCAGAGCAAGCAGCTCTGGTGACGTGATCTCTGTATCTCTCACAGTCATGTTTACCTCAGAGAGGTGAGGAGAAAAGCCTTTACTCAGATGTAGAGGGAAATTTGGGTCAAAAGAATTATATGACTTTGTAGAGGTATGTGGTGGTTTAGAATTAGATGCAATATCTTCTACTACAAATAACAGTTCCTTAAATCTGTGTGTTCTTTTAATATTTGAATACTACTTATGTTGACAGATGAGTTATGCACATAGAAAATATAGTGATCCAAGGGTGCAATTTATATGTTAAAGGACCTATTTCCAGGAGTACTGGAATAAATAATTTAATTGCTCAAAGATAAATGTCGTATCATTCATGTTTTTTAACATTCATCAGTGGTGAAGTCCAGGTGCTGCAAAAAATTCTCTAAATTTTCTCCCAAAATTGGAGTCCATAAAAGTATTAGGTTTCTTATTCATATTTTTAGAGAATGAAGCAAGAACTGACCTTTGACTCCCAAAGTTCATTATCACTTGACCCTTGTTCCGCATCATCCATTCTGAGTGCTGTACTCTCTTGAAAACAAGCAAGACGAGCTGCTACTCTGCACACAAGCATAGGGGGATATTGTTGGAACTCACTGGGAAAAACTGGAAGCCTCCAAGTCCAGATCTGGCTCTTGTACTGACTTGACATCCTCTCTTGGATGTTTCAAGCACACCTCAAAATCAGCATGTGTGGGATTGCATTCATGATCTGTCAAACACAGTCATCTCTCAGGGTTTCCTCTCAGTCAGCGGCGCTTGCATCCACAGAGCGCTGCAACTCGCAAAGCTGTTTACTAGCCCTCCATCTTCTTAGCCCCCTTTCATCCTAGCACCACACGCTGAGGCTTTTCCTCTGTAATGTCCAGAACCTGCCTGTGGTCTCCATCTCTGCCTGCCTCCACTCTAGCCCAGGATGCGTAATCTCTTGCTCAAAGGCGTGTCCTTTCATTTGGCCCATGAGCAGTCACTGTGTGTATAGCATGGCAGGGGTGACCTGTTACAGGTAAACCCCATCCAGCCACCTCCCTACCAAAAAGTCTGTTTAGATAAAGAGGCATGTAGGAGACCATAGGCAGAGCTATCAGGTGCCAGGTGGCCCGAGGCTGCTTACTCCACCAGCTCACATACCCCCACTACTTTCCCAATATGTTATAACCAAATGAAAGCACCTTTCTGTGGGTCACTCATACTTCCCTGCCGCAGGACCTTTGCATGGACTTCCTCTGTTCTTCTTTGTTGCTTCTTTGTTTGGTGAAATCCAGGTTTTGGCTTGAACCACTTTCTCAGAAGATCCCTCAGCGAGAGATCACTGAGTCAGACGTCACTGCCCCCTTCATAGCCCTGGTCTGCTGGCCTTCATGCATAAGCTGGCATGGTTAATCACTTCAGTCACTTCCATCCCCCCACACACACACACTCTGTTTTATAAGCTAGGACACAGGATCTGTTTCTTTTCCAGTATGTATCTAGAACCTGGTAACATGCTGGGCATGTAATAGCTGCTTAATAAGAATTTTACTAGAGAATTTTTCAAAAGGGATACATGAGTAAATAAATAATATTTATCTTCAGATGAAGTTATCATTGTACTATGGTATCCTGATCTGGAAAATGGAGGAGAGTTTAGTCTTTTTAAATGGTCTTTCAGTGTTCCCTTTCCTGATTTCTCCCCAAATATGACTGATTTGTAATTAAGTATACACATTTGTTTGGAAAGCCTGCCTGGCACTCACTCAATGTATCAAGTCATGACCAGTGACTGGGAGGTCATCTACTTAGAGCTCAGAGGTGCGAGGATGGTGAGCAGAGGAAGGAAGGCAGGAGATAAATAAATATAAAAACCTGGAAGGAAAGCAAAGATACGAGAGATAGGTGAAGTGAAAAACAAAAACAAAAACGGGAGAAATGGGCTCTTTTACTTTTTCCCCTTCCCCTCCCCAGTGGTAAGTGACAGAGAAAGCTGTATATGGCATCTACAACAAATACTTTCAGGCTTGCCTGCTTCTCCCACAGGCGCGTGCGTGTGCACACACATACCCTCTGATGCAGGCACACACACCCGCACCAGAGTTGTCTGGCTCTCTGCTTCACTGCCTCATGGGCTCGTGGAAGATTGCAGACTGAACCCAGGACTCCCAACTCCTGTTCACTGTGGCTTGCTGTTCATTCCTTTCATCAAATTAGAACTTTTGCACATCTCTTGGGTTTGGGAGTAATACGATTAAAGTCTATTTGAGTTGGCATTTAACATTTTGGAGTCTATGAGGAAATTAAGGATGAGGGAGAAAAAGAGAAATCTGGATTGCATTTCCTTGACCCATAAGGGATTTTACTAAGAAAACAGACCGTAATGTAAACAACCTCTGTATTTTTCACAATGTTTTTTGAAATAATGACTCTGTAAATAACAAACTGTTCCTAAAATGCACATGTTTTCACATTCCTAAGGTTCCTGTGATGGGGGTCTCTGTTCAGGTCCAGCCACATATAAAATCCTGCAAACTTTTGATATTCTTTTGCTCACCACAGCTTTTCAAAGGTAGATCACGAGGAAATGCACTTCCAATCTCCCCTCAGTGCTCGAACATTACTTTGACTTTAATAGGCTGGGATGATTTCAGCTTATAAATCTTCAACTGGAGGATAAAGTTCAAGTAGATAAAATCAAACAGATGTTGGTGGGAGGATTTCTTCATGACCCATAAAAGTGCTATCATCAAAGCTGAGAATCATTTGTTTTGAATTATTGCACTGTTATCAAAAGGACTGTAGCAGTCTGTTTGTTGAGGAATTGGATCTGTTTATCTGAAAACAGAACAAAGATGCCATGCTCAGGCCTTCCTGAGAAAGCGCTTCAGATGGCGGCTGAGCACGGGGGTCGCTGGAGAGGGAGCCATGGTGATTGACACTGTCAGCGAACGTGGGAGCCGCTCTTGAGGTGGTTTGGAATCACCCTGTCTTAGCACAACTTGGCTAGAGCCAGGGAGGGGGCCGGTGGGAGGGCAACCTTCCAAGGAAAACAAGAAACCTCCTTCCTAAGTGAATAATTAGCTCTCATGGGGGGGAGGGGGGAATTAATTTACTAAGTAATACATTCACGGTTAGTACAGCTTCAGCGGGTCGAGCTGCACGTCTACGTGGTTCTCCCGCCGCAGTCTCTTCCCCGCTCTGGCTTTACCTGCGGCCATGGAGTCCACTGCGGGCACATGCCCCCTACGACCTGCGCAGCCAGGGAGCAAATCCACGTCCGCAGTGTGTAGTAGACGTGTTGGGGTGGTCTTGGAAACCCGCTTATGGCCCACGGTGATCTGAGAAGCCATCCCTGGGGAGAAGACTGGGCTAAGCAGAGGTTGTGTGTAGCTTCCCTGGGGTGCGGCTCCTGTCTGGACTCTACTGAGTACTCTATGGCATGGCTGTCCGACTGGCGATCCGGGTTGGTGCGCCATGGGCGGGAGCTGCAGGGACCCTCACTGAACCCCAGCTGTTCCCCCTGGCCTCAGGTCTTGCAGAAAAGCCTCGAAGGACCCAGGGAGGAGGTGGCATCACCAGCCTGGCCTGGCTGGCTCTTTGATTCAGAGTGTAGCATCGTCTCCCCAAACTCTCCTGCGCGCAACTGCCACGTAGCCCCGCCTCAGACTCCCACAGCACTAGTTAGCGGTCTTGAGTACGCACTCACCCTTCTCCAGGCGAGTCACAGCGCTGGTGTACACAGACAGGCCCGGTGGTTGTCAGGTGCCTCTGCAAAGTTTTTGGCTGTTGTGCTCATTGGGTTGATAGGACCAGGGCTGTTTCTGGGTAGGAGGCACTTGAAGACTAAAGCAGAAATTCTGAGCATCATAATGTCCCTGGAAGAAAGGATTTGGCTTCAGCCTACAAGTCATTACCTCGCTGCAGGATAGAAGCTGTCAGTTCTTTCTGTACCTAATAAATCAAGAACAACCCACGCAGGTATCAAAGTTGCAGATATGTACTGAATTATTCCAAGAGTGAAGCTGAACTGGTCAGGGGCTTTCTACGCCACTAACACTATAACCTCACCTTTTGGACTTTGCAGCCACCATGGTCTGGCCTCCCTCTAACTTACCTAGCTGTTTCTTTATCACATCACTTACGTTGATGATTTTGTTTTCATGGGTGTTAGAGGTTTTCAGTGACGATGTTTCCCCTTTCACATCTGACTGGGATTTTCTGGCTTATAATTCTTAAATTTTTCTTTCTTGTCTTAAGAGCGCCTTTGAAACTTTGATAAAAGCTACAATGTTTTCCCAGAAAACACAAGTATCTTTTAAATTTTTTGCCTGCAACCATTGGGCATTCAGATATCTGCTAAAGTCGTTTTTGGTCCACATCCCCACCATGCAGAATTAGAGCCTCTGAGAAATCCTTTAAGACCCAACAAAAACCCCATTTCTCTATCAAACTAAAAGATTGCAATACAGAGTCTGGACTATTTCATGTAACACTTAGCAAAGAGGACCTCAGGATTGAAGAGGCTGGGTTCTGCCTAGTTCTCTGCCAGCTCTCTACTGAAATCCCTTTGCTCCTCACATCTTGTTTTTTTTTCCTGCTCCAACTAAATTGTAAGCAGTTTGTGGGAAAGAAGCTTTTATTAGTTCTGTGTGGGAGGTTAGCTAAATAGTGCTTGCTTTCCAGAAATGAGCTGGCAGGCACTTTCTGATTACATACATGCTTAAGGAAAGTAGAACAAGCAGCCTGCTTTTTCACTTTCCTCTGATCTGAGATTTCATTAATAAAGAAATTTAATAAAGAAGCAAAGCAATTTTTTTTTTTTTTGAGACTTGGTCTCGCTATTTTTGCCCATGGAATCATAGGCTCTCATTGCCCGGGGTACCACAGACTCAAGCAATCCCCAGCCTCAGCTTCCCAGGTAGCTGAGATTACAGGCATGCGCCACCACGTCCAGCTATTTTTTTTTTTTTTTTTGAACTAGGTCTCACTACATGCCCCCGGCGGGACTCAAACTGGGATCCCTAGCCCCAGCCGCTTCATAGGCTGAAGCTTACAGGCACGAGCCACCGTGCCCGGCAGAAGCAAAGCAGTTTTAACTGAAGTGAAAAATCATGTTGTGTCCTGTTTGTTCATTTTCTTTCATTTCATTCCCTTTTTGTAACTGCGAAGGCCACTTCCCTTCCTGAAGAACCTTGGTTTTCATTCCTAGAAGTCATCTTTCTTTTTGAGGAATGTGTATAAAAGTTGTTTGAGTGGATGTACAATCATACTACATGCAATATCATTTCACATTTTCCTGTACATAAGTCTTTTCCAATCCCATTTTATTGAAAACATGCAATGCTTTCCCTATATAATTTCTTTGCAAAGGACCAAGGAAAGTGAACACTATAAATGGAGAGTGTGACATGTGGGGAACACTGCCGGGGTGGAAATGCATCGCAGGCTGTGGAGGCCAGGAGAAGGCCTGGTGCAGCTGATACCGTGGAAGATACACGTGTGATCACTGTGTCCAGCTTCTCTGCATAGGTGGCTGTTTTAGCACTGCTGTGCATTCTGGAGACCTCCCTCTTTCCTGCTTCTTCCAAAGGCATCACTCAGGCAAGAGAAGCTCCAACACGAATCCCAGACACATGGGGTGGTTTCAGTGACTGAGGACGTCTGTGGGAAGAGTCAAGACATTTCAACAGAATTGATTAAATTAGGACATAGGTTTGTTTCTCTTGCATTCTTTGTTCCCTCTGCTGATGACCTGTGTTTGGGATTTCACCTCTCCACGGGGCTGGTGTGTTATATGGGCCCTAGATGTGTCCCTCTGGCAATATACCCTTCCCCTCTCCTCCCCTCCCTTCCCTTCCCTTCCCCCTCCCTTTCCTCTCCTTTACTTTTCCCACCCTCTCCCCTCCCTCTCCTTCCCTTCCCTCCCTTTTATTCTCCCTCCCTCAGTGAGCCAGGGCATCCTCCTGGTTTCTTTGAGTTTGTTTTCCTCATTTCCTGCTCACTTTCTTCCTAGCAAGCAGGCTGATCTGGATGACACACACTCCAAATGAGGTTTAAGGGCCAGGAAGTTAGCAGCAAGTTACAGTGGGGGGAGGGGGGAAGAGAAGAGGGGAGAGAGAGAGAGAGACAGAGAGAGAGAGAGAGAGTCAGAGTCATTTATGACCATTTCCTGTATAGGTATCTTTGGATATCTCACATGATGGTTGGTAACAGACTTGGGAGTGAGTGTCCTAATCTTTTATTCCCTTTGAGGATCAGTAACATTTAACTGAAAATAAAAACTCTTAAGTGCTTGGCCATCCACAAGTCAAAGCTTGCTTTCTTTGGCCCATGCAGTGGGGTTTTGTTTGATTTTTAAAAATTGCCATCATTTAAAACCAGGAAAACTTTCATCTTTGGGATTCTGTTAAAAATCATATGTTCTAGAAAATGTGGGTCCAGGTTCACAGAAGGCATGATTGGCTGGGGTTTGTTAGTTTCTGCTCCTGTCTGGAGGGAGGGCTGGGTTTTGGTACCCCCGTGAGTGCTGATTGCCACCACTGCAGCTACTGGTCTAGTCATGCAGGCACTGAGCATGTGTGCAAGGGTTGCAGACACTTCCAGGCACAGCCTGGTGGTTCCTGGCAGTCAGTCTGAAAAGTTATATAATAAAAAACCACTACTGTATTATAGAAATCATGGAGACATTCTGTCACCTTTGAGTTTGTTTTGTTTTTGGAAAAGAGTCTTTTTAATAATTATTTTCTAATGTCTTAATCATTCTCACTGTTTTGCAAACCATCTTTAAAATCTCCAGGAGGAAATTCCATTAGGTTTTAAAGTGGCATGAATATGAACTTTTTCATTTATATTAAGGATTGGGGGAAAGTGTACTTGTTAGGGGTGCCTTGATACTATTTAGAATCTAGCACATCTTTAAGTGTTAAGGCTTTTGTAGTTGTTTTTAGTTCTCTTTGAAGGATTTCTTCATTTGTCCATCCTTCCCTCCCTCCCTCCCAACCTCCCTGTATCCATCCATCCATCCATCCATCCATCCATCCATCCATCCATCCATCCATCCATCCATCCATCCATCATCCATCCATCTTTACTATCCCTCTCCCTGTATGTGGTCACAGTTAACAATTGAGAGCATCCATTTTAATGGATAAATACCAGGTTGATTCTTTTCCTCTTTTTAAAATATTGGGTTCATTCTTTCACTTATCCTTTTAATAAATATTAATTCGTGGAGGTTCTGTTTCATATCAGACACCGTCCTAGGTACTGCAGAGATAACTGCATGCGTCAGAATGTCAGATTTCAAGATAAGCCATTTTACTTGAGGAAAGAGGAAAGCTGTAGCTAAGTCATTTGTCTGAGGATGTATAAATAATGGTAGAGTAAGGATTTGTGCATTCTCTATCGGATTTGGAGGCCCTTGTTTTTTCTGTTACACGGCATCCCTTCCTAAGTATCAGATAATCGCAGGTATTCAGGCATAAATAAGCATGACAT
>PVHY01022425.1:0-22403 GCA_004024945.1 Uropsilus gracilis
CCTATATCCATCATATAAGTGAGACCATCCTGTACTTCTCTTTTTCTTTTTGGCTTATTTCCGCCAATATGAGTTTTTCCAGCTCCATCCAGGTCGCTGCGAATGACATGTGTTTGTCCTCCTTGATGGATGCGTAGTATTCCATCGTGTATATGTACAAAATAGTGAATATTAATGACCACTAAATGTGTCTTTAAGAACTCAACAGATGGGTTTCTCTGTATCTGGCTAGAGGAGGCATCATGATAGTACACAGAGTGAATAAAGGCAAATGAAGGGCAGAGGAAGAAGGCAGACATACTTAGAAGAGGAAACTGGGAAGAGAAATGAAATAATATAATTTAGGTACTTTTCCACAGATGGTGCAGATGTACAACGAAGTTAACCTTAAAAAATTCTATCAAAGTTATCTAGCAAGATGGTGGCAGAGTGAATAGTGGGCCTGTCTCCTCCATAGAGTCAGAACAAGATTTCAGTATCAATAACCCATGAAAATAAATGAGTAACTACAGCATATGCCAGGGTCAAAGAATTCACTGTAAAATAGAACTTGAACTGAACTATACTTGAAGTGAGACCTGGGTTCTAACTCAGAGCAGGGTTACTGCCTCCTAGAACCTCCCTACAGCTGTTAATTCATAAACACATACTTTTATCCTGAACTTTGGAGAGTGGGTACTGTGCTGAGAAAGGGGGGCAACTAATTTGGCATCAAGAACAGAAGGTGTAGTCTTAGAAAACTACAGGAGGAAAAGTGTAAAGTGACAACTGCTGATTTGAGCCTGTGATTCCCAGTACAGAACATCTGGAGCTGGAATTGGTGTGGGATGGGCAGGGGGAATAATCCCATAAAATATGCTATTAAATGTAGTCTTAGGGTAAACTCAAAACACCTCCTACCATCCCCACCCTCCAACACCCTCCCCCCAACTAATATCTAGATGCCACTGGAATTTTTCACTAACCATAGTTTATTTACCTGACTCCTGATAACAGGAAAAAGTACTCCAGTTTCTATATTAGAAAAGTGGAAAGAACAAATCCTGACATGTGACCTGTTTCAAGTGTAGTTCCTACCCAGTGCTGCATCTAGTGTTTAAATATAATTAGAAGTTGAGGCTAACCCCAGGCCACTAAGAAACATAGACCAAGTTGACACAAAGGAGAGATTCACTATGCTTCCCCAACCCCTGCCACAACTACTCTGGTACCCACAGAACGTGGTAAGCATGAATCCTTGATGTTCCCTGTTGTCTTGGATCCTTTATACCTATGATTCCTTTCTGTACCAATGTTCTCACTACTGAAACTAGTGCATATGCAGCAGCCTAAAATATATATATATCCCTGTTTTAAGGGATGGAAACCAAAACGTTGAAGAGATGGAAAAGCATACCACAAATATTGGAGCAGAGATATCACAAAAATGTAACAGTCCAGCAGAACTATGGAATAAGACAGTGATACCCAATGTAATCACTTTGGTTTAACTTAGTAATAGAGGCTTGAGTAGAACAATCAGACAATAGGAAATAAAGGAAATACAAGTTCAAAAAGAAAATGATCAACATTTAATAACTAGATGATATGACATTATATAGAAAACCCTAAATGAATATATCGAAGTAGCAGGCTAGAAAGTCAACATGCAAAAAATCCATAGTAAAGAAAAAAAATGACAAGAAAAATTACTATATTCACAATTTTTCAAAAAGAATCAAATACTTTATAATGAACCTAATCAAGGAGCAAAAGACCTATACAAGAAGACCTACCAAATATTATAAGGAGCTAGTGACTTATGTGATGGAAACATACTTGATGCTTATGGTGAGGAGAGACAATATCATCAAAATAACTATCTTATGTACATTTAATGCAACCCTCATTAAAATATCAACTATATTCTTCAAATAAATTAAATAAAAATATGAAATTTCAAGCCATAAAAAGTTCTCAAATAGTAACAATAATTCTTAGAAAAAAGGAAGAGAAATGGAGGTATCACATTACCTGACTATAATGCAACAATAATAAAGATAGTATATTTGTTTTAGATACATGGATACAAATGATAGAAAGTACAGAAATAAATTCAAAAACATCAATACTTATTATAAAGTAATTCACACCTTGGAAAGATGAGTCCCTTTAATAAACAGTGTTGGGGAAATTGATAAGCCACGTGTAAATAATGAAATTGGACCAAGCTCTAACTCCATAAACAAAAGTAAAATGCAAATATGTATATTTATGTACAGATATGAAACAAAACATAGAATAAAATATATGCAGTCCACTCTATAACACTGACGATAAAGATATGTTTAGACACTGACCTCTTTGGGAAGAATAAATACCAAAGTAAATAATTGGGACCACCACACATTATAAAGCATTTACATGGCAACATAAAATGCAGAGATTAGATGACATCCCACTAAATGGGAAAACATACATTACATAACTTACAAGTGTTGGTATCATATACATATATAAATAAATAATACAATTCACTAACAGAAAAACCCAATTAATAAATGAGAAGTAGGTCTGAATAGACATTTCACCAGAGGGCACTGGAAAAGGTAAACAAACGGGAAAACATTTATCATCATTCCCCCTAAAAAAGAAAGATGCAGGTTAAAGACACAATAGTGTATCATCTCACACCCATGAGAAGGTTCATAACAGAAATCTTCATCAAGCACTAAAGAGGATGCAGATTAAGAGGAAGCTTATACACTGCTTACTGGGAATGGAAACTGGTGTCATCACTGTTAAGGTGGCATGGATTTACCTTAAATTGCTAAAAGCAAAATAGGTTTTGTTCCAACAGTCCTGCTTGTGGGCATCTATCTGAGGAATGTGAAATAATCAACTCAAAACATTTTTTTTTCTCTACAACGTTTATTGCAGCATTGTTTACAATAGTGGGTGTAGAAGCATCCTAAATACTAATAGAGGACTGGATCAAGAAGGAATTCAGTCCTAAGGAAAGATGAAATGCTGCCATTTACAGGAAAATGGAAGGACTGTGAAGGAGATATTTATAGGGAAACAAGTCAGAGCAACAAATATTATATAATGAATGGCTCAACAGAGTAAATTTATATAGCAGATATTAATGAAATAAGATATCTGAGAGTAAGGCAAAGGTGAAGGAGGAAGGGTCAAAGGGAGAGTGGTTGTGGGGAAAACAAACAAAACTTCTATTTAAAGGAGCCCTGGCTCAAATTGACAGTTGCCCTGGGATCTAAAAAAGAATTGGTTAGAATGAGCTAGAGGAAAAAAATAGAATGTTGATGCAACCTCCTGTTGCATCAACCACTGCATTAATTTAGAAAGTAACATCTGTGTGGCATCTCTCTCTCTCTCTCTGGGCAATTTTTCCAATCTTTACCTGCCTCTGATAGGTTGACAAGACTAGTTACTGATAATATCTGATAAAAAGTTAAAACTTGACAAACTCTATGTGAAAAATATGTTAGCACAGTTTAGTTGTTATGATTTTAAAAATCCTTCTACCCATTATTCATGAATAGGCAAAGAAAGAAAAAAAATTTCTACCATAACTCATACTAATTTAAATCTCAATCACTTTTGCTTACCTGATAACAAGTAAATTAAACTCGGGCATTGTTGATTAGAACTGAGAAGTAGATATATTTCAGAGATAGAATTATATCTAGTGAGAGGCAGTGGGAGAGAAACTTCTGATTACAAATGAGCTTTAAGCCAAAATGATTGTAATCAATGAATCTTAAACCACATTACCTGGAATTTGAAAGGTATAATCTGTCCATGTACCTACCATCCATCCACCCACCCACCAGTCCACCCACTCATAAATCCATCTATCAATCTATCCATCCTATCCATTTCCCTCATCTGTTTGTTTTTAACTGGACCATATTCATACAACCCTCAACATCAAACGTTGGAATATTTTTGCACTGGAAGAACTCCTGTGCAAAAGAACCTCAAACCCTGTGTCTTATACACTAGAAAAAAATGTTGATAGAACATAGTTCAGAATTTGCATACCTCATACTGTTCATGTTTCATGTGGAATAAATAAGAATTTTGTATACTGGCCCTATGTTGTTCTTTACTTCTTTACAACATGCTGGGGTTGTTACCTCAAAGGTCACTAGTGCCAGACTCAGATTTTTATAGCTTAAGTTGTCCTTAATATAGCCCCCAAATAAGCATTTTTTTAACCTCCTCACTTCATATCTGCTTTGTATAAACCAAAGAACTGGATTCAACAACTGTTATTCATAAATAAGACTAACTTCAAGGCTATGAAAGAAAGCTGCAGCCTTTATGAGACTCTGACCTGCAAACTCCACAACATGGATTTCTCAGTTCACTGTCTAAGGACACTTTCCCTCAGCCTTCCTGTCTTGGGTTCTGAGTGAATTCCCCTTACATTCGATGCTGTCAAGGTATCACCCAATAGTTGGTTTTGTTTTTTTTTTCATATATTCCTGCCACCATATAGTCATGTATTTTTCCTTGACTAACCCCTAAATCCTCAAGCTCATTGCACCTGGAAGCATCAAACTGCTTGCCAGAGGCATCTAGGTGACTCAGCTAAGAAGATCCCTCCACTCCTTTTAACTCTGTTCCACCTCCACTCACTCCTCAACAGTAGATAATAGAAATGCATAATGACTCAGTTATGTTTTTCTAATTTCTGTTTATTCCTAAATAATTTCTTCTTTTTCTTATAACTAAGTACATAGTGACAAGTTATTATTTTCCACTCCTTTGCTTTTATAAACATTAAAAAAAAAGACTCCCAAAGTAAATTAATACAAAGTTGTAAAGATTGACCAATTTATCCTCCAACCCATTTCTTTTGTTGTGGGGGTATAGTTTTTATTCATAAAATAAATACCACTAAGAGGGAAAATTGGTAAAGTAAAACAAACAAAACCCAGAGTTAGACTCTGGCCTCAAGCAAACACTGTTTTCAGTAAAGCATCTCAGTGTTCATTTCTGTTTCCCACTTCCAGCCTTCTCTCCTCTGCCAAGCTTATTTCGCCCCTTTTTTTCTGAGAATATCAGTTCCCTTACCTAACTTTATTTCTCTATTTTTGTCATCTGAGAAACTGATCTTAAGATATCATAAAACCTCAAATTTCTCTTTCACTTCTGCTTCTCTAGGTCTTCACTCTTTCCCTCCTCACTCCTTATCACGTTGTGCTGTTTATGTCTTTTCTTTTGACCTGTTCTTTGCCCACATCTACAGCATCAGCAAGGTTGCACAAAAGAAATAAAATAACAACATTTAACACACTACAAGGGTTTCCCCCTCACCCACCCCAGAAAAGACACTCTGGATTATGAAAAGGAAATCATCAATATCTGCTTCATTCAGGAATTTAAAATAAAATAGGAATGTTAAATGTCTTTTTCTCAATGAAAGGAGTCATACTGTACAGTTGTAGCATTTGGGACATTAAGATGGAGAAGAAAGATCACTGGTTCAGAGAGTGGGAGGAAAAAAATGAAGGGGTAAAAAACAGAAGACCTTTAAGACTGAAACTGTTCTCTGTCTGAAAATTAAATAGTGGATACCAGTCATCATACAGTTGCCAAGATCCATAGATCTGTACTCATTGGGAAACTGCATCTTCATGTAAACTTTGGGTTACCATTATATACTAACATATCAGTTTTAATTTATTGATTTTAACGAATTTACCCATCCAACCATAAAGTTTGTGTGAGGGGTTGGGGGATATATGGAATTCTTTGTACTACCTGCTCAATATTTTCTAAAAACTAAAATCCTTTTAAAGCAGACTCTAGCAATTATTAACAAAGAAGTAAGAGAAATAAAATATCTAGTTTGATGTACTCCAAAATCAGAGACGGGAGGAACATTTCCAATAGCAATAGGTTTAAAGAAGAAAAACAGACATAGTTTGCATATTTACTGCTAGTGCAATTGTTGTGATTGTAAACTGGCATCATAAATGGTCCACTGTAATGCAAATCCCATGGCTTTTATGCATGCCTAAAATGGGTACTTAACATGTAAATGGGCTCCCTTACAACACAATATAAATCACATAAGATTCCATTGACATAATAAATCAAGTGGTGCATTATTAAGAAATATTAGAATTTCAGTGATTTTTTTTTAAACTTCTTAGAGGGATATAAAATTAGGGAAATTAATTTAGCTACTGCCGAGGCCTGCTACACAGGACCAACTAATACTATTGATAGACTGTGAGATAAACATTCTTTCGCACAAAATCTAAGTCAAGTGCCATGGACACTGCCTCATATATAGTTTGGATATAGGAGTATAAGACATTTTGAAAAGAAAGGTTAGTGCCAGTCTGAAGTAAAACTCTTTACTGTCACAAGCTTATTTTCATCTTCATGTTCATGCTCCGAGTCAACAGCAACCCTGTGCTTTTTCAAATAACCCTTTCTCCTTTGCAGAGTAATAACAACTAGCAATAAACAAATAATTTAATTAAAAAGCAAATCTCATTTTTATTACTATATCTAGTTCAACAGATAATTTTCATACATTTATAGTCCTCCCTATATAATAAAATTATATCTGATATCAAAAATAGGATCGTTCTGATGTTATCACTTAGAAAATTATAGTACACTTCAAGTTTTTAAAGCTACAGCTTCTATACAGAGAACACTAAAGCCCCTAATACTTTTCTCTGACAAAGTAGCACAAATTGTACTCTTATGTTTAAGTTGGTAACTAGTAACTTTTTTAAACAGAAAAAACCTAAGAGCTCTAGTTTCCAAATTATTACTAGTAAGACATTTGTTAATTATTACAAAGGAAAAAATATACATATGTAACATACCAATGTCCTTCTCACCTGCCTTCATACCTTCTCAAAGCACCCTTGAAGATGACCAAAAGACAATTGTATACTACTCAGCATCAGTATTCAAAAAGATAAACTCACACTATTTGTGGCAACGTGGGTGGAATTGAAAGGGATTGTGCTAAGTGAAATAAGCCAGAAGGTGAGAGAGAAATACTAGATAGTGTCACTTATATATGGATTATAGAGACAATCAAAGACAAACTTTAAAATTAACCTTTAAAAACTGAGACACCCAGAGAGGGAGAACAGACTGGGGAGAGCACCAAGGACTACACTACAGGAAAGTGTGCTTCAATGGTAGGTATGCTATGGTGACTACACATGAGAGGGCCTTCCTCTGCTGCCAAAACACTAGCAAGGATGCAAATCAGTGGTTCTTCAATTGAAAAAAAAAAAAAAAAAAAAAAAAAGAGGAGCATATACTCTGAAGAAAAGCAGCCAGCACCAGTCTCTTTTTGTCTTCTCTACTAAAATGAAATAGTAGTATCCATACCCCAGTCTTTTAATTCAGCAGTATATATGTGCACCCCTCTGATCACTGCAGCAACTATTCACATTAGCCTAGACATGAAAACCATTTACATGCTCCTTGACTGCATGAAGAAGTATAGATTTCAATGGAATACTACTAGTCAGTTATAACAAAGACAGTATCATGCTATTTGTAACAACATTGATGGGGCATGAGGTGATTATACCTAGGAATTACGTCAGAAAAAGATGAATGTTGATAATTTCACTTTCATAGAATGTAAGAAAGACAACAAACAAAACAACATAAATAATGCTTTGGGCGCTAAAGATAAAATGATGGCTATAAAAAGGGAAAGTCCGAAGAATTGATAGAGGGGTCAATTTGATAGTGGTGAATGGTACTAGAACTTGAGTAGTAAAAGTAGTACAGTGTGTATCTACATTTATAGAAGAATGAAGCTGTTTTCCTGAAACATATAGTATCATAAACCAATGGCACATCAGTTAAAAAAATTAAATCAATATTTTGGTCACGGTTGAGCAAAGTGTTTTTAAAGGACCAAATAGTGCCTTAGTTTTTGGGAACCATATATCTGTTGCAACACTTCAACTCTACTCTTTATCCAAAGTACCATGTAAATGAATCAATTTGATTGTCTTTCAATAAAACTTTTTTACAAGACTGAAGAAAAAATCTGTACAATGACTTAAATTTTGATTTTGAACATTTTTTCATATGCCTTTCACATTTTTTCACATTGTTTCATATGGACATTTTTTCATATGCATTTTTTCATTGACCATTTGTATTTCCTCTTTGGAGAAGTATCTTTTTTAGATCTTCACCCCATTTTTTGACTGGGCTTTTTGCCTTTTTTTATTAAGTTCTGTGAGTTTTTTGTGGATCTCTGTTATCAGGCACTTATCACTTGTGTGTAGAGCAAACATTTTTTTTCCCATTCAGTTGGTTTTTTTTTTTTGTTTGTTTGTTTTGTTTTGTTTACTGTCTCTTTTACTGTGCAGAAGCTTTTTAGTTTGACTTAGATTTTGAGTGGTTCTACTTTTGGCTTCTCTTTAAACTTTCTCTTATTCCCCATTCATTTTGTCATCTTTGTCTTAGTAACACCATTCCTTGAAATTTACAATTTATCTCTACCTTAGATACCCTGCATATGATAGTGACTTATAAAGATAATTTTATTCCATCTACTTCTTATCAGCTCTATTTTCTCTTTTTCATACATCATGTTAAAGACTGGTTTTAATTTTTCATTTTATCCCTATATATCATAGATATTTGCTTATTTTCTGTGTTCTCCAACTGAAGTAGTATATGCTTTATTGAGCAAGATGAATGGATGCTTTATTAATTACTTAATACCTAAAACTTAGATAAAATTCTTACATGAAACAGTGGGTAGATATTTGTTCAGAAAATAAAAAAAATACTTCCTCAGATAGTAAACTTTTGCTTAATATCTATGGATATGTTAGATCTTCAGCACATACTGTTACTAATTTTAATAGTCCTGATCTCCTCTTGAATTTGTGTATTATCATTCAAAAAAAAAAACATCCAAATAGAATTTTAAAATAGCGCAGTTAGTAGAAATATATAAATAACCTCTTTAAATACACCAATTTCTCCCATTCATTTACAGCCATTAAATTTTTATTCTTGGCTAAGAAAATAGCATTATTTTTAGGATATAAGGTGCATTGTAACAACTTTTAAAAATGTGTTGTTTTTCTACCACATTTTAGCCACGTTTCCGTCTCATGAATTGTATTCCTTTGTGTAGTCAGCAAATCTAGTCTAGTACACTTTTATCCATTTGATAGTATAATTGCTAATTATACTAGGCAATTATGAATACATCAAAATAAATAATATTATATTCATTAATATTATATTTTCTATATTTACAGTTTTTATATGGAGAAACTGACATTATGCCAAGATTAAGGATTACATTCATGTTAGTGTTACTAAACTTTAGACATGTGCATCCTGTCATAACAGACATTTTCTTAGTTTCCTTTAGAAAACTTTTAATTTGAAATTTTTTTCTCTGATCCATTGAGATGACTTTTCCTCCCAGTTTCTTGTCAGTTTTAGGTCCAAGTACATCTCTTCCTCAGAAATGTGATAAACATCCATTTGAAATGATAGCAGCAAGAAAAACAGCATTGCTATCTGGCAGTTTCTACTGGAAAATAGGAACCCTATTTCAGTAAATATCAATTATCAAACAGGAGGGTATGATCACATTGACCAGCTTCTCCCTCTTTCAATGTTTTCCAGTAGTTTTCTACTATTCCATTGTTTTAAAAACTGTTCATACCTTGCTACCTGAATTGAGTTACTTTCTCCCTTCTTGAAATCATTTTTGGAACTGTGCCATTAATCTTGTCCAGTGCTAAGTTTCTTTAATAACTGTTGCCTTCTATCTACCACTGCATAAACTTCTAAGATCAGGAAAATCATTCCATATTCTGGTGCTCACTGTCTTTAACCATAGGTTATGTAGGTAGTTAGTCCTGGATAGGTAGGTAGGTACCAGATAGGCACACCTGCTTTAGGACAAAGGTATTAGAAACAGAGAATTGAGAAAGGACAGTGCAATCAAGGGTTGACAGTATAATCAAGGGAAAACTGGGTAGCCGAATTCAAAAGAATGAAACTAGGCCACTATCCTACACAAAGTTATCCTACATCATACGTACAAAAATAATTCAGGATGGACTAAAGACTTGGATGTAAAACAAGAAATCATGAAATACATAAAGGAAAACATAAGCAAAATACTTCATGATGAATTCGGGGATTCAAAGTGAACTGCAAGGGAAGTAAAAACAAAAAATAAACAAAAGGAATTACATCAAAATAAAAAGCTATGGACAGAATAAGAAACTATCATTAAAGCAGGAAGACACCCTACTGAATTGGAGAACATGTTTGTACATCAGATATTCAACAATGCACTAATAGTCAAGGTCTATAAGTAACTTATACAATTGAATAAAAATAAAAGAAATAACCATTAAATTTGTGCTTGATCTTAGCCAAAAAGTCGAGAAGCGATGTAACCATTAAAATTTGGCAGGAGACTTAGCCAAAAGATGTAAGGATGGCCAACAGGCACAGAAAACAATACTCATCATTATCCTGTCATCAAGGAAATGCTAATCAAAGTCACAGTGAGAAACCACCTAATACCTGTGAGACTAGCCTAATCATTAACACCAGATGTAACAAGTGTTGGCAGGGGATGGACATAAAATAAGCCTTGTACACTGTTGGTGGGGATATAGACTAGTAAACTAGTATATCTTTTAAGGAAAACAGTATGGAGTTTTCTCAATACATTAAAAATAGATCTATCATATGATTCAGCAATTCCACTCCAGGAATCTCTGTGAAGATTACAAAAACATTAATTTGAAGGGCTGGATATATCCTTATGTTTATTACAATATTTTTATAATAGGCAAGCTAAGTGCCCGAGTACTGGTGAGTGGATAAAAACGATACTGTAGATATACGTAATGGAGTATTCCTCACCTACCAAAAAATGAAATTTTACAATTTGCAGTTCACGGATGGAACTGGACGAGATTATGCTAAGCAAATAAGTTAGGAAGATAAATACATTGTGAATGCATTCACTCATTTGTGGAATATAAAACAAAGGAAAAAACTAAAACAAAACCTTGAAATCTGGCTGCAGAACTGCGTACCAGAAGGTGGAAGTGGTATGTGTCTTGGGAGGGGCTCATTAGATTTTGGCGGAAGACTCACTACTGCTTTGTTGGTGTGAGTGCAATGATAACATACATTTTGAGAAGTGTAAGCATATTCCCCTAAAATGTAGTGATGTATATGGAGGTTTATTGATATCTCAATGAACTTTATTTTAAAAAAATATTTTAAATTTCCAGATATGTTGAAATGGTATTTTTTTTCCTTTTGAGTTTCCTAATATGGAAGTTTTTTAGTAGTTAAGGTTCTGCTGGTAAAGAGTCTTTCAGTTCTGGGACAATCTCCATTTTGCTAGGGTGTTTTATTTTTATATAATGTATAATGTTTTCTGAAGCAGCCATTTTACCCCAATATTCATGTTAATTATTGCTTTGTAATTACACCTTTTTTTGCATTATTTTCATTTTTGCTTTTTGAATTGAGTAATTTTAGCCTTGTTTTTGATGTATTTTCTATTCTGAAAAAAAAAAAAAAAGTACAGGGATGGTTTTCTAGGACCCCAGACATTACCCAAAAGGTGAATCTGCTTTCTTCTGAAGGCATCTCATATCTCTCTTTCTATTCTGTTTTTATAGGTTCTCAAACAGGAATGCATTAACCATCTGAAAGTCAAACACTATGTATTGGCTGCCAGCTTTCACAGGTGTTTAGAATCACTTTTGACCATAACATATTCATGTTAGAAGATACTTAAAATGACAATGTTTCTTTTTTATGTAGGAAAGATAAAGGAGAACATTTCTACTTGGGAAAAGATGAGTCCTCATTGTTCAATTGTGCAGTGAATGCCTACAATAAGTTTTAGTAATTTTTTTCTAACCCCAATGTAAAATTTCTGATAGAATTGGATATAATGATTTAGTGATGAAAGAATGAAGGATAAATTCTAGATTTCTAAATTGACATCCAAGAAAACTAATTATATCACTAATTTATTCATGTGGAAAATTGTGGGATCATCTATTTTATGGTACAAATGGTCATAATCTGTTGTACACAGCAAGCATTTCAAAGTACCTCTGAGATATATAATGGGAGTTGCAAAAATAGGTTTTAGAATATGTAAGTCTAGAGCCTAGAAAAGAGAAAAATCAACAAAGTTGACATTTTGGAACCATGGTCATATAGATAGAATTTAGAGTATCAGAGGAACACAATTATTCCACCAGAGTAAAGTGAAGAGAAAATAAAAAATTTGGGGCACCGTTCTTAGGCCACTCCAAAGTGGTGTGACCAGTGAAGGTAGAAGGGAACCAAGAAGTGATGTTAAAGTCAAGTAAAAATGTGTTCTCAGAAAAGACAACCCAGATTTACATGTCAAATGCTGCTGTAGTTCACATGCTGGGGAGACTGAGATGCAATGATTAGAAATAGTAAAAGGAAACTTATTAAACTTGACCAGAGCATTGTTACTGGAATGACAGAAACAAACGCTTATACTAAAGAATTTGCGAGAGAATGACAAGGGAGACTACAGCGACAGTGAGCAATTCTTTTTGAGATATTTTGCTGTAAATAGAGGAGAAAAACTATGCTTTTGACATGTCTGTTATTATTAACATTTTCATTTATAGGTGTGTGAAACTATACACTCAAACCATATCGTGTTTTAAACCAACATTAGCCCAGTAAACATAGTTCTTTACAAAATGGAAATGTGTTTGTGTGCTCAGTTATAAGTTACAGGTGCCAAGGGTACTCAGAGCTGCTGTTTGCTGTCAAACTAGCATAAACTTGGATTATATTCTGTAGTTAAGCAGTGTTTCCCAATATCCCTTAATGATACTTAATTTTGAAAGAAACAAATGCAGAAAATCTACTTACTTATCTATCTAACCCTCATGCCAGAATAAAGCAATAGAGACAGTTGCTATAGGATTTCCTTCTACAAGACATTTTATTGAATAAATAACACAAAGGATCGTGAATTATCACAAAGTGAATACATGGATGTAAACATTTCCAAGGTTAAGAAATAGAACACATGGGTATCAACAAGTCCCTGTTGTGTACCTCCCCATCAGCATCCTTTTTCTCTGTTAAATAATATCCTACATTCCATCACCATAAATAAGTTTTGGATATTTTTCAACTTTTCAAAGACTTAGAAAATTTCCAACAAATACAAAAATAGGAAATAATATAACAAATGTCATCCATCCATTTCAGTAGTTACCAAATTGTGGACAATGTCATTTCATCTGTCAAATAATTTTCCCAGACTCCTGTCTGTACCAGCAGCATCAGATCACCTGAAAACTTGTCAGAAATGCCAATCTTCAGGCTCTATCTTAGACCTACTCAATCATAGGCTCCAGGGATGGGGCCTAACAATTACTCCACCAGTGATTACAATGAAAAATAATGCTTGCAAACCATCAGTCTAGAGTCACACAGATGCCCTGTCTCTGCTACATTAGTTTAATGCACTTTTTATACATTTTTTATTTCTGCCATGAATATTTTAACATGATCTTTAATAGATGTAATACTGTGTTCTGAATATCAATACATATCCAGTCGATGCTAATTATTTGATGTTTATTTTCCGGAAAAAGAATCTAGATAAGATATCTATACTGTAATTAAATGTTTATTATAGGGTGTTAAGCTTATTGTGCCTCTATTTCCTCATTCATTCTATCTCTCTCCATCTCTTACATTCTATTTCTCTCACTCAAACATTAAATAAAATCAAACATCTGTCTTGTGTGGGGGTGAGGAAAGAAGGGGGAGAGAGAGAGATCATCTAATTCTTGTGCTTCTTGAAAATTTGGTAAGCAGATAAAGTGCTGTTTTCATTATTAGATTAGAGGTTTCTAAGAACATGAAGCATTTTTTTTGATTCCTATGTTTCCTGTTGATACTGCAGTTTTGAGGAAAGACAGTGACCAGAGAGAGAGTGATTTTAGAGGTAATAGCAAAATGATTATGGGGTATAGATGTATGGATAAGGAGACAAGCCTTTTGGAAAGCCATGAAGCCAGCAAAAGAGCAGTGATTAGTTGATGCTTTGAGCAGGTGGTAGGAGAGATGGAAAGCAGGAAATAATTGAAGGGTGTGGTAAGAGAGATAGCCTTCATGACTGGAGATAAAAGATAAATCCAGGCTTCAATCCTGACCGCTTGAGATTGTGGTGTCATTCACAATCTATTGTTTAGATTAATGTTAGAAGTAGGAGACACTTCTGAAGTGAAGTGATACACTCAACATATAGAAAATACACTGCTTAGGACTGTGAGATGATCCACAGGGGGCTGCAGAGTCCTTAGATACACTGGCTGTTTCTCCTCTTTAAGTGACGGCAACGATACTTCCTGCATCTGTAATGTTGCTTCACCTATATTATATGCTTAGAAGTGAAAAAAATCTTCAGTGTTTTCACTATGCTAGGAAAAAGAAAAGCCATTCCAAGCCTTTGCTATCTTTAATTCACTTTAGCTTAAAAATAAGAACCACTTATTACATTTTTAAAAATTTCTGTATTGTAGGCAGATTAAAAATCTAATTTTCCGCCATAATTCAGTCACTTCCCAGACTCTATTTTTCCTTGTTTCAGGTCTCTGTGCTTGAGCAACAATCCCCTATTTACTCCTGGGGCTTTGTCTTTCCTGTCAGGGTTCCCTTCCATGCCCTTTCTTCCTTTCACTTGCATGATCCAAAAAGGAATCATTTTAAAAATACCATCAATATTCTAAGAGTTCTAAGAGCAAAAATGGATGGCAAATTATCTTAAATGTATTTCACTCTTTATTGGAAAATTTATTTTATTGTAAGTAAAAATAAATGACTGTTTTTTACAATTAATTGGAGGAATATTAAAAACCTATTAACAAGTAATGTTAATAACCAAATACATAACTAAATTGAGGATTAAGTAAGATTTGTGATCTGTCTTTAAATGAACAACATAGCCTGCACACTTCTCTTGGTGTTATAAAGAATTCAGGGAGGACTTCCTTTGCTGTCTTAGAGCTCCATTCCTGAAGTTCTAAATTTTATTTATTCAAAAGTTGTACTACACAGGAGGTCATCCCTGTCATCCCTGGCAGTGTCTTCTGCTCAAAAATAAAATTCTCCCCCATTCTGCTGTCAACACTTTTTTTGGACTGTCTCCAAGAGAATAGTAAATCAGTAAAAAATACATCAAGAACAAAGGAACAAAGGTAATCCCATAATATGTTAATCATCTCAAGGGGAGTGTATTAAAATGGCGACTCTAAATGACTATTACTACTGATGTTCAACACATATTGATAACTTGCATACTGAAAATTCAAAACATCTCATATAAATTCCAGCAGCAAGCACATAAAACTGGCAGCCTAAATTAGTTTTTTTTGCATATATTTCTACAACCTTGTTCACAAGAAAGAAAATAACAGCACATGATAATAAACACTGTTATTGCAAATAAATAAATAAATAAATAAATAAATAAATAAATAAATAAATAAATAAATAAATAAATAAATAAACAAACCTCTATTTTGGTTTAAGCTATTGGAAGAATTAAAGAATCTCTTCTTTCCATGTCTCCCTTCCTCTCTCCTTCCTTTCTATATGCCTCCCTCCCCACATGCCCTTCTTCAGGTGATTGAGGGGAAATGATGGCGGTGAAATTCAGATGTCAGACTCATAGTTTCTCATCTCTAATCACTATAAAACTAAGGCTTATCACAGGGCATGGTAATTAGAAAGATGTTTTACACTTCAGTTAAGTCAAACATAAAAGTGTACACATCAGTTAAAATTGGTTTCATATCAGACGTAGTCTCCATTGCCTAGATGTTCAAAGCCTCACAATACAAAGTCTTTTATTCTATTTATGAACATTGATGCCTTACAAATTGTCACCAAAAGAAAAACATTTCTGGCTATTTCATCCTAATGTACAAAAACAGCATTAAATAACTGAAACTGTACTAGGTAGCCAACAAACTCATTGTTAGGATAAATATACCTAAAAGGTGAGATAAAGTTTTATGTTTATTCTGCAAAATGTGTTAACATATTTTAGTTGTGACCAAACATAGTCAGATCAGGTATATTCCTATAATTACATAAATGCTTAAAATGAAATATTTTGATAGTGATTTTGAAAAATTAACCTTGTTTTAAATAGTTCCTAGGGAGGAAACATGTCAAAAAAAGAACAATTTTTGAGTGGCAGGCAACTTACATTTCTTTCAAAATAGCTGTTAAAATTTTTTTAAATGAACATAACTTTAATTTCCCACCATATCAACAAGCAGTGGGCAATTGAAAGAATTCTGATCTTTCAGGACAGTTTATTTTGATTTCTCAAATTAAACCTCTTAAAAGTTTCAGGTTCTTATTTTATGAAACAATAAACTTTTTAATGACAAAATATTTAACTTTTAGTATGATAATGGGTCTTTATAAAAAGAGGGTATTTGGATAATGGTTTTAAAAAAAATCTTTTGCTAACTGTATTGCATGGCTATCTGCTCTATCCATGGAAAGGCTTAACACTTCAGAACAATACCCAAAGCATTGATGTCACTAATGCTGAATGATTTTCATTGTGTTTACACATTTGTCAAGTGGATTTACTTTTGAAACAAGGTTTCTCACCTAAGTATTAGAACTTTCAATGCAATTGTAAAATTTGTGAACTTCAAAGAGTATTAGTATTTTAGTCATCATTATTATCAATCAATCTTTTCCAAAATAGCAGGGATTTAATATACCCAATCTTTTAGTTAATGCTGTATTACTAGAAGCAGCAACTCAAAGAGGAATTTGTGTGCATGAGATTTTTCTTTTAAGCAAATGTTTTCAGAAGAACCAAGGAAAGGATTGAAGGAACCAAGGGAAGGATTGAAGGAGCTTAAGTTAAGTCTACCTTCAGCTTGTTCCTGCCTGTGTACTGCCAGCTTTGGAGCATAAGTTATGCCACAAAATCCTTCCTACCCAAAGGCCAGGAAGCTAGTCTACACATACAAGCTACAGACTTGGTCAATAACTAATTTGGCCATGTTGGTAGCATGCTCTGTCATTTCAAGAAGTCACCCTGTGACTTCAGTCAGAGCAAGCACAGTGTTTTAGAGATGACTGCTGGCATGCTCAGTCAAAGTACTTCACAACATGGGAGTGGGGTCAGACTATAAGCTGGTTAAGGAATCCCAGGGTATCAGGTAGGAAATTAATAGTCTTTCTCCCAAAAGATGGTAATAGCCCCATTATTTCATGTTTATTTTTTCCATATATTAATTTGAAGTTATCCTCATTTTGATCTTAACATGTATATGTGTTGGGGCACGATAGGGGTATTTATGTATTCTGCAAATAAGTTCAGTATTTTCACCTACATGTGAATTGAACAAAGTAAAACAGTCCTAAATTGATATTGATCCTGCAAAATTACAGAGCATTTATTAAGCATGTTTTGGTTACATTTATCAAAAGAAGAGCAAAGTCCATTGAAGGTCACCCATTCTTTCTTGTCAATAGAAACCCAATTTTTCTAGAAACACAGATTCCTTATACATATTCAATCATATTTACAGAACAATCCAATATGGTCAGGACAAAAGCTGCATTCAGTATACAGTAAAATTTCTCAGTCACTGTAATTACCTTTCAATTTTTTTCATATCGAATATATATCCAAGTAAAACTTATTTCTTTACACTCATTTTAATACCTCTAAAGAGACTTCCTTGTTCCATTTGCTAGCTGTGAGGGAGAAATACCACAGAGAAAAATTTTTCTGTCCACAAATCAGGAATAAAAATGGATTTATTTAATCCATTGGATATAAATTCTGACTCAGTTATCTGGGTACTAATTTTTGTGACCCAGGTGGGCCCACAGAAAGCACAGCAATCTAAAGGAGCCATGGTCTGTGTATCCCTAAGACACAGATGCATCAATGTCTGCTCTGAAGTAACTAGGATACTGTAATATATATTTTTGTTTTTTTCTCAAACATTCAGTGGCACCTGCCAGTGCCTATAAGTGGTACTGTTATTGGAAGAGAGAGACAGGCTCTTTAATTTTTACTGAAAATCCTTTTCCCAGCTTTATCTAAACCAGACTCAAGCCTTAACCTATTGCAAGCTGGGCAAATGCCTTTGTTAACCCTTAAGCTTCCACAGACTCACTAGTTATCTTTGTTATTCAATTACCTGTCACTCACCTTCTGCTCCTTCTTCCAGACTGCAGGAAAAAAAAGCCAAAAAAAACCCTTTACTTGCAGATTATACCTGCAGCTTGCCTGCTGTCCCACGATACTTAACACTGTGGTATTAGCCATTTACCACACCCTACTAAAATCCCAAACCAGATCTTTTAAAAACAAAACCAAACTCTTATAAAGTGAACAAACTATTTATTACTAAACAAGGGATTACCTAAATATGTACAAGATAAACATGTAAGAAACCCCAACTACCCTACCATTGTACAAAATCTCAGTCCTTTAGTCTCTGTTAATCTCACCACATGCCCAATCATACAGGTTCAACAGTGCATTTTCCAAACACTGGGCATTCTACTTTTCCTCCTTGGGCATGTTTCAGCTTTTCCAAGCATGTACTCAAAGGCATGATGTTGTCTTCTTCTCCTTTGACATTTTCTCAACTTAGGCAATAAACAAATTCTGAAACTCAGGAATCAATAAAGTCCATTTACTCAGGCCTAGCTCACAGCCACTCCAAAAGCATTAAAGTCAACTAGATATGACAAACTCTAACATGGGAATTCAAATTTCTAAACTCTTCAGACTCTTTCAGCCTTCCCACTCAGCTTATGCATGCTAAAACCATGAGTTCACTAGCCGAGGCCAACGTCACAGGATGATTGCCTGGCCATGTGTCCAAACTCACAGCCCCTTTCAAAATGCGTACATCTCAAAATGGCTGATCCTCATCTTTGTTCTAAAACTATGTCATTTTTCCACCAAGATAGGTCTCAGGAGGGAGTCTTGTCAATCAGCTCACATCACATACAATTTTTCTTTTCCTTCCTCCTCCTCCTCTATGAATTCTAATCTTGGAATTTACAATTCTGAAACAACAGGATGTAACTCCTTTATCAATGTATGTATCTGCTAATGTTAATGGCAACTTCTAAACCAAGCCATTATCAGCTCATGACATTTGCAACTGTAAAGCAACAGGAAAGTATCTCCATTTTTACTCTAGCTTTATCAATGTAAGAGCAATGTTAATGGAGGTACCCATTGGTTAATGGAGGTACTTTCCCTCAGTATTGGTCCACAACTTTGGTACACGAAATGTTTGCTTGTTTAGTCATGGAAACTTCACTTTCTAGATCTTAGAGATTACCCACTTGGAGTCTGGAACCACTTACTATGGACTATGTGCTTACCAATCACTGATATACTCTGACAGCTGTTATTAAAGGAGAGTGCATTTGATAGTAGGCCATGTCTACATGATAATTGGCCATGTCTGTAGTCACTTCATTATCAAAGCTGGAGACAGGATGTATATGGCATCAAAAGGATAAATGTTGGAAAAGCTAAACTGGTAAACTTCTCCCAAGAAAGAATTACTTAGTGAAAAACATCAGTAGGGGAAAGGGTGAGAAACACTCCTCTAGATTAAAGTTTCATGAACATCAGTTAACAGGGATGCAAAATTGATTTCTGCCCTAAATAGAATTTTGTATATTGGAATATTACTCCAACTTTAAATATAGATAATTCTTTCTCCCAGACCTCTACCACCTATTTTGCAATTAGATCAACTCACTTAAAGACAATACACGTATAACAAGATTTCAAAAAAATTCTTTCATTTTTTTGCAGTCTCCATTTTATTCTCATTTATTTATTGTCAGATAATAATGTTACAGGTTTCATCTCGTACTAATGCAGCTAGCTGAATCCATTATTGTAGTTTATTTCCTCCTCTATCCATTGCTCTCTATGTATGTCTGTTTCAGTTCCTGTATCTATGTATTATTACCTTAAAGATTTTCAAATGCTTTTTATTTCCTTATACTAGCTTTAGACTTCTAGAACTCAATCTTGTTTCTGCAACTGAGCCAATATCTGGGTAACTCCCCATGACCTTCTACCTATAATAGGTAGGGCTCATAGTGCCATACTCACTGTAAATGACTATACTTATTACAGTGACTTTATTTCAGTATTTTCAATTATATCCTTGAACTTCTGAGCAATAATTGTTTAGGACAAATGCATGACATTCAGAATGCATTTTTAAAAAATGCTTAAGTAACCAGATTAGCTCCTTAGAAATTGGATTAAATCATGTCTAAATACATGCTCTAACTATTTTTCTTTGAAATTTAAATCTGGAACCGTCCATAGAAATTGAATATACTCAAATTAACATTTGTAGACAATACAATAAAGGATATGGAAATCTCTTTTTAGTTCCCTGAGAAATAAAGCAATTTTGTGTTCAGCAACTGCAAAATGAACTGAAAATGGGTTCTCAAGGTGGAACTATGAAACTATATTCATTTCTAAGTGGATATCATTCCAGCATAGAGTTGTTTCTGGCAACTTATTTGCATACATGTCTCTCCCCTTTGCACTTAGGAAAATGAACACAAATTAATAGTTTTGCCAGGTATTTTCTTGACTTCATTTTCTAGTGTTCTCTCATTTTGATTTCAAACTCTTGAAAAATATTTATGGCAATGAGTACAAACAGGCAGCTGACAGAAGCCCTGGCTAAGTCAGGGAAATATGGTCATTTTTCCCCACACTCATTCAATGATTTTTCCTGGCAAAATACCAATGGAAAAAAAAAAAGCATGCTAGCACAGATACAACATTTATCAATTTTTTCCACTGTACTGACAAGTATCAGTGGAAGAGGCAACAGGTCAGCCATACTTACAGCATTTCTAAGACACAAATTAATACTTTATATCACATTTTATAAATACATAATATTACATATATATACACACATGTATATATATATCATTCATTCTATTATTCTTTGCATGTGATTACTCTAATTTCTGTAAAGAAGAAATAGACCTGGCATATAGACTAGAGCAGAGTTGTATAAAAGGTTCCTACCAGAGAATAATCATCTGCATGTTAACCTAGAAGGTCCCAGGGTTTGGGGGAAAACTGGAATATCTTCTGGATATCAAAAACCAACCATTGCACAACAGGTGGGTGGAGAGAAATACCTGTACTCTATGGGACTGATCTTTGGCTGGTGGCCCTGAAAAGGGTAGAGCTAAACAATGTGAAGGCACAAAACCTTGACTGATGGGAGATATGTGCAGAAGAATTGGGGTGCTCACAGCAGGTCAGGTATCTAGTGAAAAGAACAATATTCTGAATTGAACCTCACCTTAGTGATAAATGAGTGGATTAAGAAGTACATATATAGGGAGCGTAACAGCGCCGACCCCAAAGTCCCGAGAGTGGACTGAGGCTCTCACAGACAAAAGAGTCACCTGCAAAGGGCACTCCGACCCTGCTGAGAGGAGCAGCTAGCACATCTGGGAGAGGAGACCATGCAGGACAGGTAGGCTACCTACCTAGAGCAGCCTGTGGTGTCTCCCGGATGTCAAGGAAACAGCCGGGAGGCAGGCAGATTGGCCATTTGCATCTCTATGGACCCTGGCTATTCAGCCTAACTTTAGCTCAGACTGAGTTGCTAAAGGGGGTGGGGAAGGAACGCACCTAGAGTGTAACAGCACGGACCCCAAAGCCCAAAAGCGCCGGCGCTGCTACGCGGCACCGGCGCTAACTCAGAAAACAAGGACATTCACTACAAAAAGCACATAAGCAGCGTTAAATACAACTATATAGGCTTCAACATGCCTACTACTAGAGTGGTAGTCACCCAATACGTAGAGCAGATCCGAAAGGAAAACACAGGAAAAAGGAAGAACACAAACACTCAAGCAAGCTTTAAGAAAAACAACTCACCACCTAAGGATAAACAATTTGAAAAAACCAACATGGATGACATTGAAGAAATGCTCCATATGTCAGACGAAGAATTCAGAATCAAAGTAATAAAAGCACTCAAAGAGGCCAAGGAAGAGGGGGAACAAAGGGAAAGCAAAAGAAGAGAAGTTCTCAATTAATTAAGAGAAGTAGTAGAAAAATATAAAAAAGAATGCAGCAAAATGAACAATATCATCAACGAACAGAAAAACGAAATCGAAACCCTAAATAAGAAACTGCAGGAGATGCAAGGCATAAGAGGAACAACAGAAGAACTCAAAAATGCAGGGAAGAGTCAGGAAAGCAGACTAGAAGAAATAGAAGAAAGAATCAGCAC